>JAMKCH010034621.1:0-159094 GCA_023653785.1 Ophioderma brevispina | reverse complement strand
AATGAACTAAGCTTTTAGATGACACCACATAATGTTAGATATATGTTACTTAAAAAATCAAAATGGCGGACACAATCAGGGTCAAGTTTTTTTTACTCACCCTGTAGTTACAAAAACACGAGACCAGCAATGGTATCAAGTTCAACTTTAACTGGCTTCTCAATTTAATGCTGTTGAAAGACTTTCCCTTGACTTAAACGGAAAGAACGGCATTGAAAAATATTCAAACATAATGAAATGGGCTCTTACTGAAATCAATTCCACAAATTTGAAAACAATTTGGGCGTTTACATTCTGTAAAAAGGAGGAGTAACTAATAATATTTTCCTTGTAAGCTTCACTTTTATGGCACGGACAGCCAAGGATGCTGACATTGAATACTGCCAGCATTACGTGAAAAGCATGCAGCCATCCGCTCACAGACCATTGCTATTGTATGTGCTAATCCCGGCTAATCCACATGCATTTGTCAGATCTTACTATATACATTAGGTCATATTATTTCATACTTTTGGCGGCCATTTTGAAAAAAATGTCATAAACCACCCTCCTATACATGACTACATTTTTAACATCATGGTTTTTCATGTTCGCTTAGACCTGAAGATATCTAGACAGGTCGTTTGCTTTCACCACAAAATCAATATGAACGCCCTTTTATCTGATTTTAGCTCATATTTCGTACTTTTGGCGGCCATTTTGAAAAAGGGCCATAAACCGCCCTCCTACAAGCTCCTACATATGACTACATAATTATTTGGCAACATGGTTTTTCATGGGCTGGAAAGCCGCCCCCCCCCCCTCCCCCGAACACCCCATCCCAGATCCTCCGCGAGTGGTATCATTTTGTTCGGGGGAACGCACTGATTGATATTTTACATGTTAACATTTAATCCGTTGGGATAGACTCCGGTTTCCTGCCATTTTTCAAAATGGCCGCCGTTTGAAACTTCTCAAGCCCATTTGTCAGCCCCTGGGCCTCATATAGGCACGATTCTGATGTCCTAATAACCTATGTTTTCAGAAGCAAGGAGTCCATTAGAAAAACTTTTTAAAATATTAGCTTTGTTGGTTATGTTATTTGGCCGTGGCGGCCATTTTAAACTTCAAAATCTCCATTTCTGAGCCTTTTAGAAGCATGATTCTGGTGTTTTTTCTATGTTTTCAGGATCAAGGAATCCATTCGAAACATTATGTTGACAATAAAATTTAAAAGACGTTTCATATATAAGTCCTATTAAGTATAATGCAAATGACGCATTGTCATTTCGCCAAGCGCTACTGCACAACATCATATAGCACATGATGGAATCAGTTGCAATACCTCATTTGCATACTTGGGCCTTCTATATGAAACGTTTACCAAAATACAATCTAGATTCACTGTAAATTCTGGCAGAGATGTCAACACCTTAATCCGTAGAACTAAAGAAATGCATGTAACGCTTGTTGTTTTACTGTTTTATACAGTATACAAACATCCATATTGTTTTTCAAATAAGTGAAAGCGATTTCAGTAAGCTTCTATTTCATTTATGTCTGAATATTTTTCTATACCGTTCTATCATAGTCAATTTGTGCGATATGCCATAGGCCGTTCTGTGTATATGCTTTTATGCCATAGTGCAGTTAGTGTCCACTGTAAACGGGCCTTGACCTTTTGCCCACCCAACCAAATCATTGTGACATGAATCCATTCATAAGTTTGAACGTATGTAAATGATTCCCACTTCACAGGGCATCATCCAATCACTGATCAATGACATGCTATGGATGAGCGATTACCCACACACTGTGTGCATGAGCATTGGCGAGAAGGCCTGTTGTTACACATTTTGGAAGCCTTGTTAACAGTGGATCTTTTCGGATCGTTTTCAAGCGACGCGGTATGTCACCAATTTACATCACCATGTAGAGAATACGATTAGCTTGGTTTGCAGTTCTACGAAGAGAGTTTTGGTGTCACCGTTTGTCCATGGCGCCCCTCTTGAATAAATCGCCCGCAATCACGTGGTGATTTATGTGCCATAGAGTTACCACTATACCTACCAACGTTACCACTCTGTATAAATTAACCATTTTCGGATTTTTTCTGAAAGTTCTATCATTATAAACTTCACCTATGTTATTGAGTGATAATTATAGTTCTACAATTTAAGCTTCACGAAGAAAATCCTCTTGAGCACTTTTCTCGCAACGACCGTGAGTTTTCTCATGTCCATGCGTTTAAGGCACAGAGTACGCATATGGCAAGCCATAAAGGGCCATAACGTATATTGGCCTTGTGCAACGCGTTGCGAGAAAGTTACAACGCGTCGCGACCTTTCGGCAACGCGTTGCGACGTCCGGCCAATCAAAAGCATGATTTTCTGTGACGTATTTTCAAAAAATGACCCACAACGTGTTGCTAGATCTTTTTCAAGCGTTGCAAACCTTCACAACGCGTTGCGAGCCGTTCAACAACGCGTTGCAACTTCACCACGCGTTGCTGAGGTCCACAAACCATAAGGGTCATAACGTATGCATACGTTATGACCCTTTGCCTTCACAACGCGTTTGCGACATTTCGGGCAACGCGTTGCGTACATTTGGCAACGCGGTTGTCGACCTTTCAGCAACGCGGTGCGGCATTTTGGCAACGCTTTGCGGTGTCGGCCAATCACGATCATGAATTTCTGTGTGACGGTCTTTCAAACTATAACTCTGCACAACGCGTTGCGACCTCACAACGCGTTGCAAACCTTCGCAACGCGTTGCGGCAATACGTTATGACCCTTATTGCCTTCCCAACGCGTTGTGAAGTTTTTACACGTGGCGTGAAGCTCGCAACGCGTTGTGAAGGCCTTGGCAACGCGTTGTGAAGGCCATAAGGGTCATAACTATTGCCGCAACGCGTTGTTGATCTATTTTTTGAAATACTGTCCACAGAAATCCATGATTTTGATTTGCCGTGGCCGCAACGCGTTGCCAACAGTCGCAACGCGTTGCTACTTTTCTCACAACGCGTTGCGGCAATACGTTAGTGCCCTTATGGCTTGGTGACCTTCGCAACGCGTTTGCGAAGGTCGCAACGCGTTTTGAAGGTCGCCACGCGTTGTGAAGGCTTAGCTTGCAACGCGCTTTGAGTTTCCACAACGCGTTGCTAGATACTTTGCAACGCGTTGTGGGTCTAATTGTTTAAATACGTCCCCAGAAATTATTCATTCTAATTGGCCGACGGAAGCCGCAAACGCGTTCTACTTCTGCAACGCGTTGCTAACTTTCTTGCACCGCGTTGCCGGGGGGGGCCGAAATGTCCGCAACGTCGTTTGTGGCACTACGTTAGGCCCTTTAATGCTTTCCATATCGGCATGACAGTCAGTCCCTATTGAATGCACTTTGTGCACAGTGAATAGGGGAACTGGACAGTAACTGCTGCAGATGCGTACGGACAGGTAAGACGAGCAGTTGTTATTATTGAAAGAAAGAATTATTTTGTATAACTGTGCAGGGCGGTACTTGATAATTTTCTAAATCTACTGATACATGTTATAATTTTACCTTCACATTTGAAAGGGCAAAGGAAACCACCTGTAAATTATTTACCAAAAATAAGCAAATTCCCTTACGACTGTTTTTTACATATGTAGAAATGTTAGAACCTAATAATATTCTGTAATTGTTCATTTTTCACTTACACCATATTAACATACATATTAGATTGTGGGATTAAGGAGCGGGTCGTTATTGTACCGGTCATGGGACATGGAAAATTCCAACTTTTTTTCGCGGCAACAAATCTGCTTTAGTTCAAAAATTGTGCACCCCGATTTTTGACATTTCTCCTTAATTAAGTTTCTTAACCCCATAGATGATCATTCTCATGTTTCGCCTCTCCCCCTATCTCACTCCATCCCTCTCTGGCAATAAATAATGTCCTTTTTACAGCCAAAATTTCGCAGATGTGTTTAAATTTTCCTCAGGGGTTCAAATCTTGAGCAGTGTGTGAACAAACCATCAGATCATATGGTGTTTCATTTATATAATTTTTCGTTACTTTTGTCATTCCTTGCAAATTTTAAATTTGGCGACGAGTGGATGTTTCTGGGCGTAGGCCTCCAAAACATATTTTAAACGCCAATTTTCATGTTCCCCTCTCGTCACAAAAACAGAAAAAAGAAAACACCATTCGAAGGCTTGTGCAGCGACCCATGCATGAAGCTCCTGGAATTACTCCATGTTAATGCGTTGTTTGGAGTCGTGTTTATAAAATTAAAGCAAATGTAAATGTGGGCAATTTCATTAATTATTGTGTTGGTTAATTATTCATTGTTTCAGAAAAACACTCGAAGTGGTATGACGGAATAGTCGCGTCATTGTAAGTCCATTCGTCAGACACTCACCCCGTGAGCATGATTCGGTGTTCTGTAGTTGAGCGCCCGCGGCGGCACTTGATGGATAGCTGAACTCAAATCATTATCCTTATCGTACACCCCTTATTTCTTGGCCTCATAAGAAGAGGAGTGGGTATATTCATTGTTCTATTTACCTATGGTTGCAATACATAATATTATGGGCAATTGGGAATATTTCTAAAGCTGATTGGAGGAGAAACGAAAATGTTGCAAAAATGAAAACATTGAAGAATTTCATTATACAAATGCGTAACACAAGCAACAGATGACGACAGGACGTATCCAAGGGTATATTAGTATATTACAAACCCTCTGAAAGTTTACGTTATACCACCAAGAACCCAGCTATGGCGACATCACTTGACATGATGGTTCACAATCACATTCCTCTCTCAATGTAAAAGAGTGCTACATAATCACTCCAACGGAGACTGAAATGGACAGTAAAATGGGCTTGGAATCCAAGCTCACTCTTTCTAGAAGAATGAAATTTGCTCTTAAAACAAAAAATGGGATATACGAATGAAATTTACTTCATTGGAGTGATCACTGTAGCACTCCATAATCGAAAGCATTTTAAAAAACCTTAAATTTATGTATATTAAGATATTATCATGAAAAGTTATTGGATTTTTTTTTAATCGTTTCATTATGATCATATTTAATAACCACTCAAGGTAAAAACAGAATAGAGCTTGCTGCAAGCTAAATATAATGTTAACAGATAAGAAGCTGACCAAGCCTGATTTATACAAGAACTAATCAAAGAAAGACTCATCCCATCCCCACTTAGTTTTGAGCTTCTTTGGCCAGACCATTGTACAAACATGATTGTCAAATACAATTCCCTGTCAAAATTCTTCCCCGGCGTCAAAAGTTTTTTTGTTTACCGACATTCGTTGTTTGGTCTCTTTAATCCTTCCAGATTTGGATAGACTGAGATTCGAGATTCCGAAGACTGCATTCGAGACGATGGCGTAGTCGTTCCACGGAGATTTGCTGCGGGGAGGGCCGTTCCAACCGGAGATGCTGGCGTAGTCGTTCCACTAGGAGATGTTGTGCGTACTTGTTTCCACCAGGAGATATGGCTTGGTTGTCCCTGCCAATGAGTTGTTGGCGTGGTCGTCCCACCAGGAGTTGTTGGCGTGGATCGTTCTACCAGGAGATGTTGGCGTCGTGGTCCCACCAGGATACGTTGGGCGTCGTGTCCCACCAGATTTTGGCGTGGTTGTTCCACCAGGAGATGTTAGTAAAGTGTCTGGAGATGAAGGAATGTCCTCCCTACTCGAAGATCGTGGACTAACAGGGTGACTTTTGAATTTACCTTTCTTGATTTGGTTACCGGGTTTTGCCCCAGCGTCATGTGCGAGAATATGGTTCGGGTAATGTGTTTTTGTAGGCATTGAAAAGAATTTTCCAAAGGAGATTTCGTCTAAGGTTAGTCTTTTTGGTTGAAGATTTTGAAGACGCGATTTTTGCAGGAGGGGATTTGTTTGGTTGGTGAAGTCGAAAAATTTTGAATTCAATTCATAAGCTGCGAGGCCGGCGGTCGTGTTTTGTCCTGGCGTTATATCCCTCCGATGTCACTCCATTGGAGATTGAGAAAAGGAGGATAGACCTTTTTGGGGGCGCTCCTTGTGCGGAAGGGCTAGTCTTGATGCCAGCCCTTCTCCGGGTACTTGACTTTGCCGGCTCATCTTCGACAGAATATTCCTTGGGTTGTGTTAACCGTTCACAAAGCTAGAAGCAACCGCATCAGTTTGTACTGGCAGTTATATACACTTCACACCAATTCATATAAAGGACACATGTCCGTCCTGGAAGTTAAACTAAAATATGCGTGATGGTGTAGCTGCAAAATATTTTTCAAAAAATCAACGTGGTTATTTCCACAGGAAATTTCCGAAACTCGTATTTTTTTGCCGCCGGTAAGATTCCATGTTCTACAAATACATCTGTCTGTAATCATCATCCGGTCGTCTGGTTGATATGAAATTAAATGTTTTCAAAAAGCACACAACAAAACAAAAATAGGTAAACTTTGAACTGTTAACGTTGAGCGGTTGTAGCCACCTGAATATTATGTGCTTTTGCCGACGCGTGTTTGTTCATGTTCGAATTGCTGATAAAGAAAACCCAGTGGTTATTATATTATTGGCATAATGGTAATGGCTGAGTATAACACATTTCTAAAGTACAATTCGTTCAATACTATTGCGTAACATATACATACATATTTTTTTCATCCACAAATCATACTGGTATCAAACATCTTACAATACATGATATAATAATTATATACATGGAATATTATGATGTGGAAGAGTACTGGAAATTTATCGGCATGCCCATGTACAGCTGGGCATACCGAGAAATTTCGGACTTCTCGTTGGGCACGTTGGAAAGAGGTTGGCGTAACCCCTAATTTTCCAAACTAAAGCAATGCGAGCTTGTTTACAGATCTGTGAGTTACATTTTGTCGCGTTTGCTATTTTGTGTGGTGCTTTTTCGGCGCGCATTTCTAAGATATTATTCCTTAAAGCAATATTAGCATGTTTTTTTGAAGGGCGCCCCAATTTTTCAAAATTTGGAGATTTTACACGGTTGCAAGCATTGTACTGGCTAGTAACACTATACCTGTGAAGTGGTTCAGCTCGAAAATTTCTAATGGTGTCCACAAACGAAGGCATTTTGTACTAGAATAATTATTATCGTGGATCCCCGAATAATAATCAACGGCTGCTGGAACGGCCTTCCAATGTGAAATAGCCGGGAAATAGCGCCATGTACGGTGTCTACGCCTCATCCATTAGTTTTTTTAATAGTTCGGGCAAGTCAAGTTAGAGGTTATATTCTCGAGGTGGCACCTTTCATCATGGACGGACATAAACGAGCATTTCCAGCTCTGCCGTTAGTCCAATCTGGGATCCCCCAATTCTAATTACAAAATCGCTTTTTTAGTTGTTGATAATACGCATTTTTTTAGCATCTGGTTCGCAGGTTTAGTTTCCTATACAATTAACCAACTTACTGTGCAAAAATATCAAATTTTGAAAATTGGGGGTGCTCTTCCAAAATGTGCCAATTTGCTTAAAACCCTTTACCTTATTAGCACTTCATTGTTTCAAACTATATGCCTTCCCCCGTGTGTGATCTTTGACCTATGTTTGTGACCTTTACCTCAGAATTTTGTTCTGTGCCCAGGTCAAGTGGTCCTTTTGTAGACCAAATTTGGTGGTCATTAGGGCATTTCTAGGCAAATTGACCTCTACATGACCTTTGACATTTTGGTTCACTCGTAAACCCTGATATAGTCAAGGGACAGCATTAGGGCCGACCATTGCCGTATGTCAAGGGTTGTCAATCGGCGCGGCGCGGACTGTGAAAGTAAACTTTCTGTTTATCAATGAGCTTTAAATGTTTCACCAGAATATTCTTGCACGGCCGACATTGTTCTGCCCGTCAAATACGTCAGACGCGCCATTGGTTCCGCAGGGGCGTAACCAGACCTAAGCATCCGGGGGGGGGGGGGGGCAAGACTAGAATTCTCCCGATTTTTCAGCGCCAATTTTTGGCCGGCTCGCTGGCTCGCCGAGTAGACCCAGCCTGGGCAAAACCATCGAACTTCCCTTTCTCTTCTTCCCTCTTCTTTTTCTCTTCTTCCCTCTTCTTTTTTCCCCTTTCGTCTTCTCTTTCCCTATTTTTCTTTCTTTTGGCCCCTTTCTGTTCCTTCCCCCCCTTTCGTCTTCTCTTTCCCTCTTTTTCTTCTCTTTTCTCCTCCTTTTCCGTTTTTATTTTCCTTCCCATTTTTGGCTCCCCTTCCCGAATTTTTGGGTGTCCCGGGGGGGGGGGGGGGCAAGCTTGCCCCCGTCCCCCCACTTGTTACGCCACTGATTGGTCGCCCTATTTCTGTCCCCGACTATAGCAAACGTCAGACTCCCTCCCCGTCATGCAAATATCAGCCCCATATGTCAAAGGATAACGAGATGCATAGCCGGACAGACAAGCCTAAACTTTCTACAGATGACTTTTAACCTTTTGGTCACCTCTGAAATCCTGATACCAAACGTCAGACTGGTGTTTCCTACTGCAATACCAATAACCACTCCATAGGCAAAGGGCAACGAAACGCACAGCCGAACCAGACAATCTTCATTTTAGTAGTATAGATTAACTAACGGATCAATAAACAAATGCCTTACTACCGCCTATAAGTGGAACTCTTAAACAAGACTAGAGACAATGCCTATCAAGCTGGCCTTTTAAGTCCTTCAATAAATGTCTGTAAGCTTGGCCTTTTGTCATTCATAAGGACACTACTTTATGACTACGAAGCCATGGGTTGGGCCTATGAATGTAAACCTGAGTCCTCCTAGTAGGAATATTTGTCCCAGATCAATTTGGTCTAAGTTTGGACCCCGGGCTGTACTGGCATTAAAAGTATTTCCACATTTAGAACTGGTGTTCTTGACATTTGATCCCTGATTGAGATTGTTTTAACAGTAACATTAGAGGCCGCCCCGGTCTAAATTGGTATCAAATTTGTACCCTTGGGCTGCTGCAGTAGTTGATTTCCCAGGCATACGCGTGGTGTTTACCTTTTGAAACCTTTGGACCTCTAAGGTCGCGATTGTGGTAGGAAACATTCCCGAGTCGATTGCTACAACATCGACTCTCCGTGGACAACAACGGTTGGTGATTGGCGGCACGAGTTTATCCCCATATGATACAATACGGGTGACAACTGGAACAAATGCTGAAACCTTTTCTTCATATCTTTTATGCTCTAATTCATCTGAGTAGGTATTGGGAACCCATGATGGAGAACAACCCAGCCATAAGTCTCTTTAGCACTGCCTCCAGTAATCATCTCCAGTCGTCTTGTCTTTGTCTTGCCATTGGATAAGATGAGCCTGATGGAGAGAGTGACGACTATTCGCAACTTTCCCTCCGTAAACCACCCCCATGCGCCAAGTCATGACCATCGCCAATGCGTTTGAGGAGGATTCGTAATTCTTTGAATTATTTGTCCTTGTCATGGTCTCTTCATTATGATGGACGTAACACACTCGATCTCCCTGACATAGTCTGGGCTCCATAGACGATAACTAATGTTTTGTGTGAAGAGTCAACTAGATTCAACAGAGAGCACGTGTGGGCCGGGAAAAGCGCAGGACTCGTGATCGTTCGGTTGTGAGTTTCGAGCCCCGCTGATGTCCAGGTGTCTGTGTCCCTGGGCAAGGCACTGTATCTCCTTTGTCTCACTTCACCCAGTGTAAATGGGGACTGTTAGTGGTAGTCATACGTACGCCGTTATAATTGGCTGCCGAATTTTCATATGTGAAAAAAAATGTTGATTTATCCGATTGTGACAGCGGAATAAATGATAAGCGTTTTGAGACTTAATTGTATAAACGCTATATAAATACTGGCATTTTATTTATTTTTTATTTATTAATCGAGTGCTCTACTCTTCACCGGTGCAATTGGCCTATGAGTACAAGACTATATCTCTGCCACGGCCGGTTGAAGCGAATAAGGCAAATCGCACGGCGGCTATGTATTAGGGTTGGCTTCCCATATTTACTGATTTTGAAACGAAAAAAGAAACCTGTTTTACGGTCGAGCGGACCTTTAGGTCGGCCCCCGGGTCGGTCGGGGTGCTAATTACAGACTTCCTTCCATGCCGGTCTTTTTCTGTTTTGCTGGTTTCTTACAAAGAACGGCCTTCTGCGTCTTGTTTTCGGTTTTGATGCGTTTCTTTCTTCTTTCTTCTGTCACACTTCAATTGCGGTCTAGCTCAGTCCCATGGTTTACGTTATTCCAACCTACTTTCACCGAATGACCGCTGAGGCAGCCCATTTATGTCACATGACGTTGACCCCTGTCGGGTGTCATCTAAGGGTCACAGGGGTCAAAAGTGTCAGTTTCCTTTTAAAAGTTTCAGCGCCTACCGATTACCAATGCACGGTAACGTGGGGACTAGGCATATGAAGTAGCTGGAGACCCTTCACAAAAGTTACTGGGTTGAGAGGTCAATATGGGGTCATTAAGGGGGCACTTCCGGCTTAATGTGAAAAATCTTCAAAAAATCTTCAAAATAGCTATCTGCATATGCACGTTGCTTGTCAACGTTGACTATACATATGAAGCAGCTTAGACCCTCACAAACGTTGTGCTCGGCATGGAGGTCAATTTGAGGTCATTAAGGGGAAATTCCGGTCAAAAACCAAAAATAGTTCCAAAATATTCAAAAATTTTTATCTCAAACCCAAAATGTACAGTGACTTAACTTTCGAGATTGGCATTCATGTTACCTGGTATGAAGACCTCATTTTATTTTGGAACCCCGGGAGCAAAGTTTAATTTACGGTCATTTCCGGATTTAAGATCAATAATCAAGGCTTTTGTCTCCACAACTAAGCATAGAAGATTTTTTTATTTTGCATGCATTGGAACAATGCTTTTTGTTGTGTATACGAGGTTTTTTTTATCGGGATCAAAGGTCATTAAGGGGGTCAAAAGGTCAATTTTGCCAAAAATTCTAAAAAAAGACAAATTGGTTATATCTCAGCCTATAGAAACATAAGACCGTTATGCTGCAGTGCTGGAACATTAATGGTAAGTAGAGGTCATGATAAAGTCTCGACCCGCCAAAGAGGTCAAACGTTCAAGGTCAAAGGTCCAAATCTACAAAGAAGCTCCAATTGAGCTGAAATTTGTCAGGGAATAATCCGTGTGCATCATAAATACAGAACAAGTACAGTTTACCCCATCCGTGACCCATTGGTCACGTTATAGGGGTGAACAGATCAATTCCCTGCATTGCTTGGATTGATTTGAAACCAATCATAGTGATCATGTAATGTTGGTTTAAGACGTAAAAATACATTTTAAATGACATTATGACGTATTGGTGAAGTTACAGGGTCAAAGTCAATCAACCTCAAGGGGGCATTAAGGGGGATCACCATCATTCCCAATACGGCGTCTGTAAATTAGATCTGTCCAGGTCTAGTTCTTCTTTCTCTCAAAACTTCAACTGCGTCTAGCTCAAGTCATGGTTTTTCTGACCGTATTCTGACAGACTTACCACTAATGACAGCTGAGCATCCCATTTACGTCACATGACTTTGACCCATGTCAGAGTCATCTAAGGGGTCACAGGGGTCCAAAGTGTCATTTGATTAAAAGTTTCAGCAGCATACAGATTACAATTGCACGGTCACGTGACTCACGTTATGAAGTAGCTGAGAACTTTTACAAAAGTTATGGGTTGAGAGGTCAATCTTGGGTCATTAAGGGGGTACTTCCGGTCATAATGGAAAATATTCCAAAAATCTTCAAAATAGCTATCTTCGATAGTGCAACGTGCATGGTCACGTGACTCATACATACGACGCAGCTTCAGATTCTTCACCAATGTTGTTTGCGGATGGGGTCAAAGGTCATAAGGGGGGAACTTCCGGTCAAAAACCAAAATATTCTAAAATATTCAAAATTGTTTATCTTCAAAAACCCAAACATAGTTCAGGGACTTAGCGTGCAGGATGCTTTCATGTTACCTGGCGTATGCAAGGTATTTTTATTTTGGAGGTCAAAGGTCATTAAGGTCATTCCGGTTTTAGGACATAATTCAAGGAATTTTATCTCAGAATAAGGCATAGAGATTTTTTTTATTGCATTGGACAATGCATTTTTGTTGTGTATACGAGATTTTTTTTAATACCGGGATCAAGGGTCATTAAGGGCGGTCAAAAGGTCATTTTGCCAAAAAATGTTAAAAATAAGACCAAATGCTTTATCTCAGCCTATAGAGGACAGCTAAAGCCCGTTATTACTACAGTGTGAACAGTAATCGTAGAAGAGTCTATGATAGTCTCGACCCCCAAGGTCAAAGTTCAAGGTCAAAGTCCAAATTTAAAACAAGCTCCGATTGCAACTGAAATTTGACAGGAATAAACCCCGGGATTGTAAATACGAAAAAATTACAGTGACCCTATCGTGACCCAGGGGTCACGTTAGGAGGTCAAAGGTCAAATCCCTGACATGCTTGGATTGTCAAAATTACCTTTCTATAGGATTTCGCCGATATAAACCAAATCTGGTCAGGGAACCACGACCTTGCTCATATGGGGCAGGGATAGGAGTCAAGGTCATTAAGGGGGTCATTTCCGGTTTGAAAGCCAAAAAATTGTGAAAAAATTCAAAAAAAGCGCTGTCTTACAGGCAGGGTCTTCGGGTCCACAATTTCAGGATCAAAGTCATTAAGGGGTCAATTCCGGTCAAAAACCAAAAATATGCCAAAATTTTAAATTTTTTTTATCTCAAAACCCAAAACCTATACAGTGCCTGAAACGTGGAGATTGCGTTATGTTACCTGGTGTACGTAAGGTATTTTTTGTTGGAGGTTCAAAGGTCATTTAAGGTCATTTCAGGTTTTAAGGTAACTCATTTCAAGATTTTTAATCTCCAGAACTAAGCTTAGCAGAATTTTTTTATTTGCATTGAAACAATGCATTTTTGTTGTGTATACGAGGGGGTTTTTTTGTTTAGATCGGGATCAAAGGTCATAAGAGAGTCAAAAAAGGTCAATTTTGCCAAAAATGCTAAAAATAAGAACAAAGTGCTATATCTCCGCCCGATAGAAGACAGAAAAGCATGTTATTGCTCAGGTGATGTAACATTAATGGTAAAAGAAGTCTATGATAGTATCGACCCCAAGGGCAACAGTAAAGCAAAGGTCAAAATCTACAAAAAAGCTCCGATTGAGCTGAAATTTATCAGGGATAATCCTTGTGGCATCATAAATACAGACAAGTACAGTTGACCCCACCGAGACACCAGGGTGTCACCTTATAAGGTTGAAAAGGTCAAAATCCTGGAATGATTGGATTGAGTTGAACTCAATAATATTGATTCCTTGTAAAGGTGTTAACACGTAAAAAATACATTTAATGACATTTGTGACATATTGGTGAAGTTACAGGGGTCAAAGGTCAGTCACCTCAAGGGGTAGTAAGGGGATTCACCATTAATTACCAATACGGCCGTCTTGTAAATTAGATCTGTCCCCAGGTCTAGTTTTTCTTTTTTTCTTTCTGGAAGCTCAAAATTGCCTAAAAATTAGCCCAACATCTGAAAAACCAAGTTGAAAAAAATGAAAATTGTCTACCAACAAATTCTTTAAAAATCTGCCAAAATGATTAAAATTTGGCCTAACAACATGCTGATTTTACATGATTTTTGGAAAAATAAAAAAAAAAACAACTGAAAAAACTGAAAAATCAGGGTCGGTCGGGCCCATACAACAAGGTTTTTTTATTTTCGTCGTCTTAGGTAAGGTCCCCTTATTGATTAGGATAACACGTGTAAGGGTTAGGGTTCGGGTTGGGTTAGGGTTTAGTTTAGGTTTAGGTTACGGATCGGATTTAGGTTAGGCTTATATTAGGGTTTAGGGCTTAGTCTAAGCGCGGAAAGAAGGTCTAGTTAGTTTGTGGTCATTTTATAGACGGTGTGACATTATAGGGACATGCGACGTCAACGTCGGACAACGAACAAAGCACTGCCCGACAATATGCGTGCGAACCTGTAGGGCTGTGCTTTTAAAATTCGCGCTCAACCAGGCACTTGAATATCGCACCCCCCTGTAGTCATGCGCTCTTACCTCAAGCAGGTCAGTAGACCAGGCTAACGTGGTGTAAACATTGAAGTCGTATCATCTATTGGCAAAAGAAACCTTAGTTACATTCCGCAACCGCATGTGCAATATGGTCTCTCTGTCCTGAAGTACAGTGCTAAACTACATTGATTTCGGCATTTTACTCAATGGCGTAGCCCGCATTTTCGGCAGTATACTTGCCGAAACGCCCGGCGTTTAGGTAGATGCCCTTGCCGTACGGCAAGGTCATTTGCCAAAATAGACCAGGGTTCGGCATAGTCCGGTTTTTGGGCGTAGGACGGATCAGACAGTGTTCGGGAAAACGGAGTCGGAACACTGATGTTGTCAAAAACTTGCCGAAACACCCAATATTTCGGCAGATACTTCCTCCGTACGCAAGGGTCATTTGACAAACACTGGGCGGTTCGGCATAGCCAGGTATTTCGGAAAACAGGACGACTACAATATTGACGAAATGACTGATGTAGCAGCAAATGTGACATTGCCATATTTGATTCAGTAGCGTTTGGTACTAATTCTATATAAGGGGCCGCAGCCGAGATGCTATTCACCGTGTAGCGCCTAAGTACCTACTGCCCGTCATTAAGTTAGGCATGTAAATGGATCCTTTTGGATGTTTCGAGCAATAAAATCATGTGGACGGTGTGATTCCTTATGTCGTTTTTTTTTTTTTTTTGGAGTATGGATATTGGAGGTCGATTTTCTTTGGTAGAGGTGATGTACAAAGTTGAAAAGGCGGCTGGTTTGTTTCCCATGTAGGTGCACTGTTAAAATTTTCAGCTGCCATTAAAAACGTTTGGTTACAGTTATTTACACGTTTCGAGTCCCGGTGTAAAAGTAGATACTGGTCCGCCTGGAGTCATAGTCTGGGCTCCATAGACGACGCGTCGACGACGGAAATAAAGCGTGAAACTATATTAAATGTTGCTTGAAGAGGCAAACTGAATCGAATGCCGATTCTTCACAGTGTGGTGCCACTGTGATTTCCGTGGGACCATTCCCATGCCACACCGGCTGACGTAAAATTCGTTGTAAGACACATTTTGTAACAGTGTTCCAGATACCGGGGGATTGTTAAACGGGACCAGTTAGTTGTCTTGGTGTTGTTCAGTTCTTCAGGCACCTCTGAAGCTCCTCTATAGTGAAAGGTCCAGTTGGATGGGAAGGGTGCTATATCAGACTTCAAATAAAGTGTCTGAAAAATAAATCCTGTATGAGGGGGTAACAACTTCTGCCTACAAGAACTCAAAAGGAGCTGACATCAGAGGGGGGGGGGTTTTTTCAACCAAATTCGCATCCATTGAATGTTATATCCAACGAATAGTCAAATAACCTACTGTCCCATTTTATTCAGATAATTTGAACGCGGGTCACCACAAGTCACAACTACTGTTAGCTACTAGAAATTCCGTCAATCATTTGATATCGACTTAATGCTCAATAAATGAAAAACATTTTCGCATCGTATGACTGGTCTTCAACCAAGTGCTATGCAAATTAGGGACGAGCGTAAAGAGATGGTGATTGGCGATTCGATTACAGAGATATAAACTGGGAAACCATGCAAGCAGGTTCAGGGAAAGCCGGGGAGAATACTGGATGTAATTATGACAAATTATGGTCCCAGCATGTTAAATAGCCTTAATAGATAAAGTCGCTCCTCAACTTGGTAATCACGGCAAACCCAAACATGGTGATGAAGTAGATGTTATAGCACATTGGAACCAGTGACAATATGTTACCAGTGGGAGTGAACTACGAGTGAGGTTAAGCAAAACTACGCCAAAAAGAGCCCCAATTTGTAAAATGAAGGAAGAATGAGACAAAGTGAACTGCGAAACGAAGTACAAGGAAATTGGGAAACAGAAGAAGCGTGGAAGAGATGAAAGAAAAAAACTTCAAAACCAGATTATACCCAAACGTCCTATGAAGTGACAAATGAGAAGAAAAAGACTCTCTGGATACCAAAGAAAGCTCACGAGACTGATCCGCAGGAAGGAGAGGAGCTTCGAGGACGTATCTGAACCCAGGAAACTACCAAGAATTATGACAGCTATACGAAGGTGCAGAAAGGAGGATTAAAACAGGAAGGGACAGCCTAAGAACAGACTTTGAAAGAAAACTGGCACGGAACAAAAAAGAAGACTCCAAGAGTTTTATGCCTTACGTGAGATCAAAATAGAAAACAAGGAGTGTTGGACTCTAAAGGCAGAAACAGGGGAGACTATTCCTCCGGTCAACAAAATGCAGGAATACTCTGAATAATTTCTGGCATCGTCTTCACAGAAGGAGAAAGATGAGGTCCCTACCCAGCCCCACTTTTTACAGGATCCGACACTGGAAACTTAAGGAAATTGAAATTAGCGAAGACTCACGAGGTAAAAAAGACATACTACAAGGACTGGATCAACGTTTAACACGTCTTTAGAGGAGGGTGTTGTTCCAGGAAGACTGGAGGACAGCCTCACATTATCCAAGAGGGATCAAGATCTAAAGCAGGCAACTACAGACCAATCAGGATCAGTCATGCGAAAGTTCTTCACTGTTAAAAACATATTCCTTTAATTTACGAAATTCTGGCAGCATATTTTCCAGCCTTTTTTAGGGTAAAGTTACGGAATTTCTGTCAATTAACGGAACTTCTTGACAGTAATTTGCAGAAATTTGTCTAATATTAATTGAAGAAAATGTGTATTTACAGAATTTTCCGTAATTTACAAATTACGGAAACGACAAAAAAAAAAGTTATTGGAAAATTTTGTGCCGGAAAATTTCCGTAAATTAACATTTTTTTTATGTTTTTTTGTTTTTGTTTCTAAAACAGATTTTCCGTAAATATTTACGGAAATCTGTTTTCTTAATTCACGGAAATTTTTAACAGTGTTGGAAAGAAAGATCAGGATGAGATAAAAGAACACCCCCGACACCACAATTAATTAGGGATTAAATGGATTCAGAAAGGGAAAGCGTGCACCACAATCTTACTGATATACCAGGCGCGTAACAGGACCTGAGCTCCCGGGGGGGCAAGACTCACGAAGTTTCCCCATTTTTTTCCGCTCGCTTCGCTCGCGCTAGACCCTATTTTCCCCTTCTCCCTATTCTAGTCCCATTTTAGCTTCTCCGTCCCATGTTATGTCCGGGGGCAGTCTTCCCCCCTGCCCCCCCCGCTGGTTACGCATACTGCTGAATACCTAGAAGTTATATGCTCGATTATGAAGGTACCCCTGCGAATGTAGTCTACTTAGATCTGGCGAAAGCCTTCGACACGGTGCCACAGAATTTCTGTCAATTAACGGAACTTTGAAAGTATTCTAACAGGAAATTTGTCTCATATTATGGAAAAAAAGTGTATTTTAACAGAATTTTGCGTAATTTAAAAATTACGAGACGAAAAAAAGGCCGGAAATTTTGCTGCCGGATTTTTTGAAATATTTCCTAATTAACATTTTTATGTTTTTTTTTATTATTTTGATTGTTTTCTAAAGCAGTTTTCCGTAAATTTACGGAAAATCCGTTTTCTTAATTTACGGAAATTCTAACAATGAAGGGGCAGAATCTAGATGGAAAGCTGTAACAAGCTCTGTGGTTCAGGGTTCTGTATGGGCCCTCTGTGCTTCCCATGTATATAAAATGACTTGAATGCAGAGTTGGCAAGTAGTCATTGTTCAGTAGTGTTGCAGACGAACCAACGCTAGTCCCAACCGGTTGCGGACAAAAGACGATAATAGATGAGATGCAAGATGGACATACCATCACAAAGATAGGGCTGAAGACTGACAAATGCGATACAACGCTGGCAAGTGTGGAGTCATGCATTTCGACGCTACCGCAATCCTGGCCATAAATACCACATGGATAAACAACAACCTTAAAGAAAAAACAGAAGAGAATGACTTGGGTGTTGTGGTTCATAAGTCCACTAAAGGTCTCCCAACAGTGTGTGGAACTACAACAAAGAAAAAGGTAACAGCTGAGCTTTGGGGATTGATAAAGAGTGAAACTTTGCCTACAGAAGTAAGGAGGTAGTGAAAAATCAAATTGTAAAAATCCCTGGGCAACAACACCTTTGATTATGCCATGCAAACCTGGAGTGCACACTTGGAAAAAAGATTAAGAAGATCTTAGAGAAAGTACAAGCCAGAGCCAACAACACTATTCCCAGCCTGAAGAATTCGGTAATATCAAGACGAATGGACAGACTGAGACCGAAACTTGTAGAAGAAGCAAACGGGGAGATCGCATCCAAACCATACTTCCACACTATCAAGATGAGATGGAGGGTGGAATCCAAGTAAATCCAAGGTATATACCCTCTAAAAACTTAGTACCTACAATCTATGGTGTCAGACTGGCTATGATTGGTTAACACAAAATGGATTTCGTACGAAGTATAAGTGAATTCGGCGAGGGGGCCCCGTAGACCATACAATAAGTGATATTGTACGTTTTTCTGTCAGAAAATACATAAACGCGTACATCTGAATTAACGAGAACAAAAATTTTGGTATCCTACCCTCAAAGGACTATTGCATGGACATTAAAATATTGATCAAAAATATAAAAATCTAATGTTGTAATTTGTCAAGTTTGAAAGCCGTTCAGCAAGTTTGGCTGCTATCATGTATACCAATATAGTGACCAAGGGAATAAGGATACTCAAGAAACCAGAACTTCACAAATAAGATAGTTTTTCAATTTAAAAAAGTCAAGTTTTGGCAATGGCATGTCTGGTTGGGATTTTACATCTAATACAGTGGGCGTTAGAATGAGGAGTAATTCTATGGTTTGTTTTGAAAAAGTAAGGGAAGTGCGAAAAAGTCTTTAATCTTTCTTTCAATTTCACATTCCACAATGATGTTTTGAAACTGCCAGGGAGGTGCGAGAAAGAGTAGCCACTCTAAGATCTTAGAGAGTCTGGTCTTTCTCGCACTTCCAGAGCATTTCAAGAACAATTAACATTTATTAACAAATTATTAATGTTAATGTAGTGATTTGATATTATTTTTTCTCAAAGGATATGAAGGATAATCCCTCGCCGCCATGCTTCGTCAGGATAATTCGCACTGGCAGTATGGATCCGTGCGAGAGCCGAGAGGCTCGAGGGGTTGTCGGTAGAAAAGCGACTGTAGAAAAGCGACTACTGGCATAATTTCCCCGGGGGTGGCTTATTTTCTTTGGAGACTTCCCAACATCAAACGGTTTAGAATGAAAAGAAATTGCATTTTGACTTACAAATTTAATTTCATTAAATGCTTATGAAAATTTCAGTGCAGCAGGCTGAATTGCAACAATTGTTTTTTTATAAATAGACACAAAACAAAATCATTATAGTAAAAAGTATATCTTTATATTAAGTCATTAAATCATTAAAGGTGCGTGTTCGATCGTGTTAGGAACCCCGATTTACCCGGAAGTAGTTCGATTTGATATCAAATGAAAGGCCATATGTTTCTCATTGTTCGTCCTGAAATTTCAGCCCTCAAATCCATTTCATTCTCAAGATATAAACGAAAAACGCAGTTTTGTGGTTAAACATCAATATTAGCACCAGTATTGAATAGGACTGTGCAATATGCTATTGCGTTACCGTCAAAACCGCAAGCTTGTTCCCACGGTACTTGATGGGCATACGTGCAAGTGCCACACTATATATCAAGTAGAGAAACACAATAGACATAAATCGGAAAAAGCACCTTTAAAATAGCCCAAAATCATTATAATAAATGATACAAAAACATAAAACATCACACTCACCCACAACAACCAACCACATCCGGCATACATACTTCTAAACACACTAAAACAATATACATTCAACACCCATTCATGTTCACCAACGCAATCGCATAAATTTACATAAAAAGCATTAAAAAAAATAGCGAAAGTGAATGCGGAAAAGTTCATAGAAAAAAATACAGAGTGGTCCAAAAAAAGTTTACACTTTCGTCTGCCAAAATTTCTCAAAAAGTGGGTAGACATATCAAAAGAGTTGGAGGATATTATTAACCACAACCCGCCATCTTGTTGGAAACCTGGTGACCCCCCCAAACCGCGTTGAAAACAACGTGAAATGACAAAATGGCCGCCATCTAGAGTTGTGGGTGAGTGTCACAGAAACTTCCTTAAAAAAATGGGACAAGACTGAAGTTATGGTTTTTGGTTTTAGAACTCAATTATCAAAGTTCCATCTGCCCTCTATTAGTGTTGCTGGTATGAACTTCCCTGTTCAAAATATCTGTGAGAAATCAGCATCAGCAAAAGCACGTAAATGTACAAAGGCTGACGCTTCCAAAATCAGTGGCACACTCTTGCACATCACGTTTTGACTACTGCAACAGCCTCTTATCTGGAATTAATAATCTCTGCTCTCACGCCTTAAAAATGTCCAAAGGACTGCCGCGAGAATTATTACCAGGTGCAAGAAATATGACGCATCACCTCCTAAAATGATTTTCTCTCCACTGGTGCCCATTGATCAAGCGAATTAACTTCAAAGTTCTGCTGTTGTTAGTGTACAAAGCCCTTCCACAATCAGGCTCCAGTTACATTCTCAGATGCGCCACGTTCAACCAACCCGCTCGTAGGTTAAGATCATCCTCGTTCATCTTCATCTCAATGATCATACACAGAACTCGTCGCTCCAACTTTCTGTGACAGATCTTTCTCATGCGTTGGTCCTAGCAGTGGAACTTATTACCATCTCACATCAAAGATGCAGCCACAGTTGACACTTTCAAGAAAACTGCCTTAAAATCTCATCTGTTTCAAGAAGCGTACTCTCATTGATTTGTTTGTTTTACTTCTTGCAGCGCCTAGAGCAAACTGTTTGAATTGGGCGCTATACAAATTCTAAGGATTGATGATTGATTGAAAAAAGGTCAAAAACCACTTTGCAAACACGTAAGCTATGGCACCCTCTGTTGGGCGGTCACAAATTATATCCAAGATTGATACACAATTGACAAGCACTCCGTCATGTCGACTGGTATTAATAATAACCACAAAGGGAAGAATTAAAGCATCTCAAATATTTCAAATTTCTCTTATAAATTTAAAAATAAAATGGCCTGCACTATTTGTTCATTAGATCTTGTCCAAAACCAGCAAAACATTGAAAATGTACAAGGCAGGTCGATTGTCTGACAAGAAAGACATGCAAGGGTCTTTCAATTTAAAATTCCCCATAATTGAAATCAAATTAGGGCTCTCCTAATTATTATGTAAAAAATTCAAGTTCAGTTTCACGGTTGAAGTATTCTCTCGCATATTTCAAGGTAAATACTTCACTAAAAACTCGAAGGGTGTGTAGCCCAGGAGCTAGCAGACATTTGTAACACATCTCAATACCAAAAGGTTTGAGTGATTACATATGTTGACAGCCGGACAGGGACCCCCTGAAACGTGATCTTAAGTGACACAAATGTGCCTTAAGGACGAGGGGGCCAAGACAAATTTGTATACAAGGGGCTAAAGTTTTAAACAATGTTCTAACGGTTTATAGTGTGTTATATCGATAAGTCACCTTGAGGTAAGAATGGCTGAAATTTAAACAACTCTGTTCAACAACCATATCAGCAAACCATAGCCCAGCGCAGCACACATTTAAAACACATCTCAAGTACAAAAGGTTGAGTGCTAAATATGTAGACAGACTGACAAGGACCCCTGAAACACTATTCTTACGTGCCACAAAGGGTGCCTTAAGGAGAGGGGGGCCAATACAAAGTTTGTACAGGGGGTCAAAGTGTAATTGATCCAATCGTGTTGATACCACGTTATGTGTTAACCATAAGGATCAGAAAAGGTATAGTTTTACCATCTATAATGTAATATAAAGTTTAAGAGATACAGGCTAAAAACAGCAAAAAATCAATAAAAAAAGGGTCAATTTCAGTTGTCATGGGTCAATTTAAAGTTTGCTCGATTTAGATTTAAAAAAATAATGCAATTATTGGTGTTGACCTCATAGGAATTTAAAAAGCATGAGTTTTGGTGTCTCAAATTGCTTGCTTGAAAGTGACCAGGGAGGGAGATTTTTTAGGATTACAAATTTCTCTCAAATTGCACATGATCGATGTAGACCACCTACCAAGAACGGTTCGAAGGTTTATTTGACAAACAATACAAAAGAAAACAGCAAAACCTTGTTTTGAACTTGTCGACTTCGTAATTTGTCCCCTAGAACACCGTGCTTTGACTTCTGTCAGTGCACGACAGAAAGTACAAAATCATCATAATTGACATAAAGATGGCGTATTCGGCTTATTCATTTAGTTCCAGGTCCTGCTTCAGGTCTGTGATCTAAACATTGGAAAGCATTTAAAATAGCAAAAAATCCCGGGTTCAAAAAAAAATGGGGCGCTTTTTCTGGAATCTCCTCAGGTCTCCTTTGAACAATGTAGGGGGGAACAATGTCAAGCCCATTGAATTGCAATGGAGTTGAACTCTTTGCCCCTACATCGGTAACTAAGTATTTTTGCGACAAACTATTCCTTATTTTAAATCTATGAACTCCTCCAATTATTTGCACCTTTTTTATCCAAATCGGAAGCAGCAACTTTAAAATTGGACACCCTGTCAACTGAAATGGAACCTTTTTATGCTTTTGCTGGTTTTGGCCTAACCTCTGAACTTTTAGGCGTTATAGTACAAATTATACCGTTTCTGAATCCTTGTGTTAGACAAATAACATGGTATAATTTTCAACATGATGAATCAATTTTAAAATTTGACACAGTACCAAATTGTCTTGGCCCCTCTCTCCTAAGGCACCATTGATGCACTTAAGACACAGTGTCAGAGTCCCTGTCAGTCTACTCACACCTTTTGTATTGAGATGCTGTACAATTGTGTGCTAGCTACTGGGTTAGTGGTCGTAGTTGTTACGTGAGTAGGTCTGTTCGCGAAATGGTACGTGCTTGTTAACCATCATGTTTGCCCCATTAGACTTACGTGGTGCAAAGTGGTTTTTGACCATTTTCTCTACACGGCCGCCATTTGTTATTTGAAACTTGTTGTCAACGCCGTTTTCAGCAGGTTCGAACAAGATATTGTAGTTAATAAATATCTTCAAAAAATTGCGATATGTCCACCACTTTTGAGAAATTTGCAGATTAAAAAAAGAGTGGAAACTTTTTGTGGACTTACTCTGTAATTAAAACCGTTGATCATTGTACAATTTAGTCAGAAAGCAGGGGGATTTTGTAACTATCTGTTCGTAAATAGGCTGGGTCGTGGGGTCGATGGTTTGAGATTTGTTGGCTTCTTTTGCTACAATGGAATTTTGGGTCTTAAATTGTAGATAATGGTCCTAGGAATCCAAAATTCAATTGTTACCATTTTTTATCACTTAATTGGCGCCATCTGGTTTCAAAATGGCTGCCATTTTAAAACATATTTTTGCCTATATATTTGGAATTATGAGCAACATAGAAGGACTCAAATTGGTGGCAATACCAGTGTTGTGATATGATGACACAAGGAACAGTTTGCGATCTTCGGAATGTGATATTTGTGTTCCTGACATCTTAAATATGGTATTGCCACCAATTGAACCTTCTATGTTGCTAAGAAGTCCAGATATAGAGCAAAATTGTTGTGTTGAAAATGGCAGCCCATTTTAAAAATCCAAGAGGCCGCCAACGGAAGGGATTAAAAAAAGGATAACAATTGATTTGGATTCTGGGACCATTATCACATTTTAAGACCCAATTGTAGCAAAAAGCCAACAAATGACACACGTCCCATACTAAAAGGTGGCAGGGCTTCTGTCTGAGGTCGTAGTACTCTACCGTGTATGGTGCTTCTCCAAGGTAAGCACCCAGAGCTTGTTTTGAATCAACCCATAATGTGTGTTAGAATGTGCCTATAACGTATGTACTAAAACCACATGTCAGTACTTAGGATAAAAAGTGTTCCAAAGTTTAAGAACCACAGACATGTCATAATCATCCAAACAAGTTTAAAGAACCACAAGACCTTCATAATCATGCAAAAAAATTCCCTAAGTACTACGCTTGTGGCTAAAATGAGTTTAAAGTCAAGGTTTGTACCCGGGTTTTTGTGTTAAGAAGAGGAGTTTTATGTGATCCCATGATTCCAAGAGAGGTGAAAATTTCTCAAAATGGTGCATTGTGGGGTTGACTCAAAACACGCCAAGATGTGTTTGTAATCGCATACAAAGCCTGGGGTAGGTGCCATCCAGTTTATCTTGTAGCCTTTATTCATGGTCCAGGTCTAAGATCCATATAACAAGATCCTCTCTTACAGTGCTCTACAGAAAATCAGCTTGGTTGGAATGGAGATACCAGATGGCCATAGATGGTTTGTAGTTTAGTGCAGGCATCCAAGCTTGTCCTTTGCGTGACAGGGACGTCTTTCTTGCTGTGGGATCAAGGGACCCCAGGTACTTGAAAGTTATGACCTCTTTGAGTTGGGTTCCGGCTGTAGTGCAGATAGGTGATGATTATCTTCCTCATTGAAGGTCTATATTTGTCTTCTTGGCATTTAGCTGTAGGCCGACTTGCATTCTCAAGTTAATGTAGTAGATCTTGGGCACACATATCAGATCGGCTGTTGACGTAGATCCTCTGCCATAGTCAAGGTATGTGAAATGCTGCACTTTGTGACGTCTAGAATGATGGGTTTGATGGTGAGTCCTTTTCGTTCATGAAGTCAAGACTGTCTGAGGATTTAATCGACCACGACTACAAAGAGGTAGGGAGCAAGAGTATCTCCTTGGAGGATTCCAGCAGTTGTTAGGAACTCCTTCGGGCCCATCCATTATCAGTCTCTTTGACAGTCTCGTTTGGGACACCATGTTGGTAAGAATATGCAAGCATTAAATCTCTGTGACAAGTCAAAAGCCTTGGAAAAGTCCACAAGCACAATTGATATTTTTCTCTTGGAAATTCTGAACTCTTCTATGATCCTTCTGAGGGCAAGCAACATCTGAGGGGTAAGTTGATATGCCTTTACAGAAACCATTCTTCTAGTCGGTTTCATCTGAGAATGGGATGTATGTGAGAACGATTCTGTGCGCAGCATGTATTGTAGTTCTTAGAGGGCCAGTGGTAACGTGGATTCTCGTAGTTTTGGGGTTGTGGAAGGGTCACCTTTCTTTGTAGAGGGTGGCGAAAAAGATGGTAATCTAATAAGGCAGCTGTCTGTTTCCATGCTGGTGTCATTACAAAATTCCAACGTTGATCATGAAAAAGTGGAATTCTTCCAGATTACTACAGGAATAGTGTCGGATCATGCGTCTTGGTTGTTGTTTCAATTTCTTCGGCACAGTTATGAAGCTCCTCTAAGTGAAAGGTCCAGTCTTGAATTTATAGGAAGGGCTGTCTGCTATTTGTGATTTAAGAAAAGGTTCATCAAGGTTAGAGTTATTCTGAACTGGTTTGCAAGTAGAGAACAAAGTGCTGAAACCATGTGTCAAGTCGCTCTTCAGTTGTTTCACTTTGATTTCTTATAGGTGGGGTAGCTTTCTTTATCAGTCAGCCCCTTCAGGGCCTCCCATGCAGCAGCAGACTTGTATTGAGATTTAGGGTGTCAAGTGCTTCAACCTTGGACTTAACATGCTCCTCAAGCACTTTATGTAGATCATCAAGTGCAGCTTAGCGCAATCAAGGGTCTGATTGAGCTGATGGTGGATTTAGTATGGTGCCTAGTATGATTTAGTATGACTGCAGACAGGACCTTCAGTTTTTCCTGGCTTTGAGACTTTGTCATTTGGAAGCAAAGGCATTAGTTTCTTCTTCTTTCTTATAAGGTAGCATCTCCAGTGCAATTTCTTTTGTTGGCTGAAGTGACGGCTTCATATACTTGGTGGGGTTCTAATCTTCAAACTCATTGTCTGCAAGAGTGTTGAACCTGTTATGTACTGTGTAGTATACGGCTGGCCTCGCAGAGCTTGGTATCTACCATACATTCTCCAGGTCAATTGTTTCAGGAATTCTAGGAGGGGTTTACTCTGATGGTAACTTATCCTGCTTCTGCAAGAGACATTCGATGATCTGACTTAATTAACAAGCTTCAAACGTGTTTTTAGGCGCTTGAGTCTTATGCTGACTCCACCCCTCTCTGATCAAATGTATCCAAGCTGGACAAGTTCTCCATACGGACGGTACGGGCGATGTCACCAGCTATTTGCTTGATTTTACGAAATGTTGTTGTCCTATTGGCAACAAGGCTAACTGTTTTCAGCACATTTCACGAATTCCCTCACGCACACCCTACCTCCACTGGACCCACCTCTGCACACAAACAGCGTACTCCCCAGGCCCCAGTCTAGCACACGCAATCTCCAGGGATGCACATGAAGTATGGGCTGTAACTGCAAGCAAACCGGTGGCAGTGGATAGTCCATGGTAAAAGCGAAAGACAATTTCATCTGGATGGTCTGCAGCAAATGACTGTTGTTTCATCAGGATTACCATCAGTTAAGCTTCAATGCGCCCATTACATTGCAAGGCTAGCGCGTGAATTGAGAGCCTTTGTTGAAAAAAACCCCAACCCGCTCCTGTGTTGCTTTTTTTCTTATTCTTCTTTCAGGCGAGGCATGCCAGCCATGGATCTTTCCGTGTAGTAGATGTTGCTGTGGCAAAATGCTGTGTGGCAGATGACATCAATAATCATCCATTGTGCTTCATTCGGTACAATTTTTCTCGTTCTTTCTACTTGGCTGTTTGGTTGATAGTGTCGGTGTTTATGTGCTGATTATGAAGCTGCAATTACGTTTAACACCGTTGTCCATGTATCTTTTGTCAATATCAGGGTTTGGCCGTCCAGTAGGCTTTAGTGCGCCCAACCCATCGTCCGAATTGTTAGAGGAAATGTTTGTCCGCCTTCAGGAAGCACAGACGTCAAATCCGGGGCTTTAACCCTGGTGCTTTACCCTGGCGTTATAATCAATTTCAGCTTGTCAATCAGCTAAATAGTAGCTGGATTCGCTAGGGTCTCTCAGCACCCTTTTTCTGTTGGGGATGGGTCCTTTGTCTTTCACGTTCACGGGACACTCTGCCACAACATCAATAACAATCACAAACATGCGTATTGCTACCAATGGAGCCTTTATGTACTCATAAGTTCCAGATATTGGCGAAGTTATATATTAAAAATGGCTACCATTTTGATTTGCCACTTAAGGAAGTAATCTACTGACTTTCTGAATGTAATAAATGCGTTCCTTGACATCCCAAACATAGGATGCCACCAAATGGAGCTTTTTGTTGCGCAGAAGTCCATGATATTGGTGAAGTGTAATATAAAAACTGGCGGCCATTTTGAAGTCAAGATCGCCGCCGGGAGAAGGAAACAATCTGTGACTTTCTGATGTAATATTGGGTTCCTTTGACATCACCAAACATGAGTATTACCGAAAAACTTAGCATTCTATGTTGCTCAGAAGTCCATATATAGGCAAAATATGTTGGAAAATGGGGCGGCCATTGTGAATTCAAGATTTCCGCATGAAGGGAAAACAGTCTGCGACTTTCTGAATGTGATATTTGTGTTCTGGACATCTTAAATATGGGTATTGCCACCAATTTGAACCTCTATGTTGCTCAGAAGTCAGATATAAGCAAAAATATGTTGAAAATGGCAGCCATTTTTAAAATGCCAAGATGGCCGCCAAACGGAAGGGATAAAAAAATGATACCATTGATTCTAGGATTCCTGGGACCATCTATCTTACATTTAAGACCAATTGTAGCCAAAAAAAGCAACAAATGACACACTGTCCCATACTTAAAATGTTGGCAGGGCTTTGTCTGAGTTTCGTAGTACTTTGCCGTGTATGGTGCCTCTCAAAGGTGACCCAGAGTGTTTTGAAGCAATCCATAATGCATAGAATGTGCCAATATCCGCGTATACTGTACTAAACACATGTCAGTAACTTAGGGATAAAAAGGTGTTCCAAAAGTTAAGAACCCCCAAGACCTTATAATCATCCAAAAGTTTAAGAACCACAAGACATTTCATAATCATGCAAAAAATTCCATAAGTACTAACGCTTTGTGGGCTAAAATGAGTGTTAAAGTCAGGGTTTTTTACCCAGGGTTTTTTGTATATGTTAAGAAATAGGATTTTTATGTGATCACATGATCCAAGAGAGGTGAAATTACTCAAAACTGGTTGCATTGTGGGGTTGACTCAAAACACCCTCTGGGTAAACCAAGTTGAAGCGATTCAGACTCAGAAGAGATGAAGAATCAGGACAAAACCTGTTCATGTCATATGTAAAGCTGAAGGTTGCAGAGCTCAAGAGCTTATGATAAGTAGTGTAGCCTTTGCCAAGTTTATGATCCTGGCAGCCCTTCTGGATCCCGTTCAAAAGCGAGATCCTTCACGAACAGCAAGTCCAGGGTGCCACACAGGGGCAGCTTGTTCAGCAATTGGGCGAAGAATCCAGACTAGATGGTTACAAGATCATCGGTTGCAAGTTAAAATGTTTTACGATCGTTCGGGAATGGCTATACTTTGCTTTCTTAGCACTTCGCAGACTATGCTTACTCCATTTTTTAGTTCTGAATGACATAGACACACAGTATTTTTGCTACCTCCTCTTGTTCTTACAGAAAGAAACATTTCATATGGGCACATTTAGAAGGGTTCAATTCATTATGGTTATTCTTGGCCCAATGACTGAATTTGTCAATATGGTCTTGCATGACTGAAGGTTTATCACGTGATCTTGTCTCAATCAAGGTAAGGTCATCAACATATTTTAATGTGGTAAGCACATTATCCGTAGCCACGTCATTGACCAAAGTCACAAATCCAAGTGGGCCAAATCGTGTTCCTTGTGGAACACCACCATTGAGTTTTATCCACGTTTCTACCATATTCCTTATACCCGACACACTGTTCTCTTCCATCAAAGAAGTTTGCAATCCAAGCAATAACTGATGGACGCACGCCAAGAGTGATGAATTTGTTAATTAAGAGAGCATGATCGACTAACTCAAAGGCTTTGCTGAAATCAGTGATAACAACAGAGCTAATATGACCAGGTTTGTCAGAATTTTTTTAGCAAAGTGTCTATCAGTTTCACAGGTAGTCAGGTGGTAGTGAGTAGTTAACACCCTTTCTATTCCCATATTGGTTAGGATCGAGATTACTTTCTAAATCTTCTAATATCCACTTAGCAATAAATACCTCGGCAACTTTTGCAAAGTGATCGGTCAGTGAAACATGGGTTCTTAGTTTTGGAATGGGACTACCACAGCCTTTTTCCACTGAGCATGGTACAGTCCCTTCTCTGTAAGACGGATTTAGGGATATCTTAAGTGGCTTACTCAACTCATAAGAGAACCCTTTATTCATTCGGCCAGAGATACCATCAGGCTCCTGCCTTCCCCATCTTAACTTTATTTTTAAATCTGAAAACCTCAAACTCTTTACAGTAGGGCATGGTTTAAAAATCGGCACATATAGGCCTACCGGAAGCTTAGAGTATCAAGTGGCTCGGATAAGGGCGTATCGGGCCTGCCCGCTCTGAGGGGGCAAAATTCCCCTTCAGGAGGAGTACAAGCGGCCCAATTTTTCCGGTCAGGAGGGTAAAAACGGCCGATTAGCATGATTTTGCAATTTTTTTCCAGGCCAGTCGGTCAGGGGGGCGGGCGGCAATCCCCCCCCCCCGCCTGTACCGCCAGTGTTCGAGATCCTTGGATACTGAAGATAAAATATCATTAATCCTATTGGCAAAAAACTCTTCAAGTCATTTCATCAATACTCGGTGGAAGGTTGAATAATTGTTCAGTGGCGATCCTATGATTGCATTTAGCCAATTGGGAATTGGAAACCCAAATTAAAAGAATAAGTTAACCCTTCCGCAGGGGTTCACCTAAGGAAACCTTGGTACGATTGTGGATTCCCTCTAAATGATAAAGTTTGACGTCTTCTGTCTTTTTGCCCCAATAGCTCACACACACACACACACACAACACACACACACAACAAGTAAAGGATATACCCGAGTTACTATCCGTTCGGGCCTGAGAATTGGCTGAGGGGCTTAGCCCCTCAGCCATTCTCAGCCAAGAATGGAGAGTTACGATTGTAATATCCGATAACACACATCTGGGACATCACCCTATTGCTTTTTCGCTCCATTATTTTGCACGAATGGAGTGTTTTTGAAGTTAGTTGCTCATTCACAGCTAATCAATACCGATGAAGCCGGATAATGTATTCCAAAGGTTTGTAGAATGGTGTGGAATTAAGAGTCTTTAAAACGCCATAGGACAAAACTTCTTTGATTTGTATAATGAGTAAGATGAGGTCATTGATCTCATTTTCAAGTCCCCGCATCAGCATTTCGTACTGCGGATTTTCATTGGGTAGGTGTGGTGATATTTGCTTCACAGTTTGCCTACAGAGGGATATAGATGTAAAGGTTGTATTGGATTATCGTAATTGACTCATCACACTGTTGATAAATATAGAGTAGAATGCTATGATGGAAAGTACCGGCTAAATGGTTGTATGTAAACGAGATCAAGATGTGTACTCAAATATTTACCACGGCCTGTATAGGTTCAAGCAGTCACCTGTGTGTGGACTGTAGTGGAATGCGATACAAAGGGATATGACCCCGTATCTTGGAATTACTAGCTAAATGCACTTGCAACTTGCCAATAAACAGGGAAACACGGAAACACAAATTTAAATTACATATAAAGAAAAACCACAAAAACACATAAAAACAATAAAAAAAATAAAAAAAATAAAAAGTTAAACAAAAAACCAATACTGAACAAAATTTAGGCTAAGTACACGATAACAAAAGTTGAAGGAATTAATGAAATAAAAGTAGATCAACCACGCATGAAATATAAGATCAAATAAGTCAAAATTCAAAAATTAATCTCAAACACAAAGATTTATATAGTGAAAAATGTATGAAATACACAAAGTCATACAAAATAATTACAAAAGTACGACATTCTGGTCTAAAACCAGACTAAAAAACTTAAAAAGGAAGGAACCAAAAATTAACTCGGTGTATGGGTTATGATTATAGTTATTTCATGTGATTTTTATCAAACCCCAAATCTATTTCTAAATTGTGCCCATATTGTAATACCTGCTTTGTATTGTTGTTTCCTGCATTGTTTTGCCGAATGGAGCGAATGTACCAAATAACACGCCATTCGTAAAACACGGCGAAAGCAGTCGCTTTTCTGAGTTACGAAATGGCGTGTTATGTTACTTTCGCTCCATTCGTGCCAAATAATGGAGCGAAAAAACAATAGGGTGAACGTCACAGATGTGTGTAATTAAGTATAATAATATACCATTTTCTAATGCGCCTCAATCTAGATAAAACATTCCGAGGCGCAAAATTACAAACATACAGAACAAGAATACATACATTAACAGGTTATGTGGAGGGCAACATGAAACAATTATTACACTTGGACACATAGTGAGTATAACAAGCGTTTAAATGATTGAAGTGAATCACAAATCTGATTTCCAAAGGAAGTAAGTTCCAGAGAGAGGTGCCAACAAACCTGAAAAAGCTCGATCACCAAATGTAGAACGAGTCGTGGAACAACAAGCAAAATTAATGTTTATCAGAAAGAACGAAGCATGCGTGATGAGGGATTATAATTGAACATAGCAGGGAAAAGTACTCTGATGGGGCAGTGCCATTCAAAGCTTTTAAATGAATTCTCTCCCGAACAGGGAGCTTTCAATATTGGAGTGATGTGATCAAATCTTGTTTTGGTAAGAATGCGGGCCGGCGGCACATTTTGAACAAGTGAAGTTTGCGAAGTAAGTGATCAGTGTGCCGATACCAAGTAAGCAGAGAATTCCATTGTCGATGCGTGACGGGATAAGAGCATGAATGATGGTTTTTGCCAGCAGCTTCACTTTCCGTTTAAAATTTTTCTCCTACTATTTACACTTTCTGATATGAAAATATGCCACTTTGACAATACCTTAACATGTTCGTCCATCAAAAAATTATCATCAAAAACAATGCCAAGGTTTTATTAGAGCCCTGGATAGAAAGAGCTTATGTTAATTTTAATGGTATGATCACGGATTTTGTGCTACCGGCCTGAAATTTAGATTGTAATATCAGGAATTCGTCTTTCATCATTCAGTTTGGAGTTTGTGCTATGAGACATCCAGGACTTCATTTCCAAGATACAAGCTTCTGTCACGGACGAGGCTGACACTCATCATTTGGATCATTAGATCAAAAGGCATATAAAGCTGCGTATCATCCGCGTAGGCATGAACATACAATCCATATTTCCGAGCGATGCTAGCATGACAGAGGAATATAAATAGTGTGAAAAGAATAGGTCCAAGCACGGATCCTTGAGGAACTCCAAAGTGAAGGAGCAGATGTGATAACAGTACCCATTAATGGTTCACTAACCTGATAGTGTCACAAAGATATTATATTTACATTGTATGTTTAACTTTAAGTAATCTTGCCACTTTTATATACTTTGTAATGTACATTTAAGTTTGTAGTTTTAAGACATTTTATTCTGTAAGCGCTCTGAGGCTCTTTTGGGAATGGCGCACTAAATGCTTATGTATGTATATAAGATAAGATGACTGAAACCATTTCAGAGCTGGACCTTCAACACCAATTGACTCAAGACGTTTGAGAAGAATGTCATGGTCAATGGTTTTGTGTAAAGGGGCTCGGAGGGTCCAAAAGCACAAGAAGAAAAACGCCATGATTACCATCCATTCACGCAGTATGTCATTATGAACTTTAAGTAGAGCTGTTTCTGTACCATGATATTTCCTGTGTGCAGATTGATGTGGTTCATACTTACAGTTTGTCTTGAAGACAAATGTTCAGTAAGGCGATGTGCGACAACTTTTTGAAACAATCTAGAAATAAAAACATAGATTAGATTAATACAGGGGGGCGGGGTGGGTAGTTTTGAAGGGTATTCAATATCCAGGAGGTTTCTTAAGAGGGGGTAAGGTTAATGGTAATAAGAGCATTCTTAAAATTGATTTGGAAATGTTCCATTTACGAGAGACAAATTTGCAAGCTTCTGGCACAAGAGTCAATGTGTTCCTTAGCATCCATGTTGGGATAGATCCAGTGTACCATGATTTTGCTGGTGGTTGATGAAGCCACAAGCTTATAAATCTCATCTTCGGTAGCAGGCTGAAGTATCTTAGAGGTGTAGAAATATCAGGAGTTACATTTGAAGAGCCAGTAATGGTTGAAGTTGGAACCAATTAGAATTCAAGACGAGACGTATTTTTGAAATCTATTGGAAACAAATAGTCTTAAATCTCTGTGCGAGTTCCAGTTTTACAAGTGTGAGAGGGCAGCTTGGCTCAGTCTGCCTTTCTGGTGGTAGAAGATTTCAACCACTTTAACCATATCTTTTTGGTTTTCACTTAATATTGATTTTTATGTAAGTTCGCTTTGGGCTTGTTATCATATTAATAACAACTAGACGGTTGAGACTTGAAAAGTTGTCTGTCGATTTCCAATTTGGATTTGCGCCAACGCCGTTCAAGTTTTTGCGGAGTTTCTTGGCTTTGTCTATGAGATGTGTACCAGGGATTTGCAGGCCGAATAGTAACAGTACGTGTTTGCGTAGTGCCTGTTTAAGAATATGCGTAGGGTGGTGTCGGTTCTATCTACAAGAGAATCAATATCAATGTCAGCATCACTGCTCAAGTCACTTTGTAGGTCTTCTGCAAAATTATCTTTGTCGATAGAGTTCCATTTTTTTTGGGCGATAGACGTGATGCCTTTTTGGGAGAAGCAGGGGTTTTTGTAGACAAGAGTTTTTGTAAAAAATCCAAAAATTAAAAAAAGCAAAAAATAAAAAAAATACCACACACACACACACGCCACACACACAACACATACACACACCACACACACACAACCACACACCACCCATACACAAGATAAATCACTATGTGCAGTTCTGCCCGCCACAGTGGTTTTGAACGAGACATTGTTGGAGTCTTGGCCGCATGTTGGGCGACATTCGTCTAGAGGGCGTAGGACTACAATTCTGGGTATTACTCAGACGGAATACGAACGATTTCTTGTTGTGGAGCTTTTCGATTTGAAATTACATATAATTATTATGACGTTATAACGTTTTCTCCCTCACATGGGAGCATATCACCAAAAAGAGTTAAATCGATCCAGTCGTTTGGATATAGTAGAAGCAAAAATGTGTATTAAATTGGACCATAGGCCAGTGTGTGTTAATTTTTGGAGACTTTTTAATAACATCAAAAGGAAACATTTGCTGGTCCTTAAATTTCACTGGAGTAATGAGAAAAATATGAACTTTCTTCTGATGCAAAATTCTCAATTTGATGGTGTAAGGTGGGGGGGGGGGCGAGTTTTCGATCGGGTCACCCAACTTTAAATATAACTTTCAAATTTTGTAACTAAAACAATAGCCATGTCGACTTGAAATACGGAACCCAATTAGTGCCATTTAAGTCTAATTTGACGCATTCCAAAACATTGGGTTGCACTTACACCCAAATCCGTTTACTTGGTTTAACGTGGATGCCTCAGCAAACTGAGGACATAGAAGAATCATCAGAAAAACTACCAGAAGTCAAAAGCTGGGAAGTGGAATATGCTATCAAACAAATGAAAGGGACAAAGCTCAGTGTCTAAGCTCCATGACAGGGTAACATACTTGTGGAACATTGAAAGAGGCAAGAGATGCAGCCAACAAGGAATTAGCAAAGCTTTTTACAGCATGTTCCCTGGGGAGGTTGGCCGAAAAACGTGGAAAGATGCTAACATGATAATATGCACAAGAAAGGGGATAAGGAGATGTAAAAAAACTACAGGCCAATTAGCCGACTGTCCAACTGCAAAGATTCTGAAAAACAGGACTGGGAAGAACACTGGTGAAAACCAACCAAAGGAGCAGGCAGGGATTAGGGAAAAAAGTTCAAATATTTTCCAAGATCCCCACTCTCACCCAGACTGAAAAAGACAACCAGGAGTACCACATACTGTTTGTGTCGCTTTTGTGGACTACGAAAAAGCCTTTGATTATGTTGAAACCAGGCTGGGCAGTTGGAAGCACTCAAAAGGAGCAGGGCTTAACCACAATTACATCAAGCTAATCAATACCTGATCAGGATGCTCAACTACCGTTAAGCTACACAAAGAAACCAGTGGCGTACCGAGGCAGTCGATCCAGAGGGGGCAAATTGCAAGTCGTCCGCCAGAGGGTGCAAAATTTGTAACTCGTCCCGGTGATTTCCTCAAGTAAGTATGAAGGTGACAAAATGAGCGTGTAGCGCGACAAAAATTGCCAAATTTACTTAAATTTCGCCAAAATTGGCCTGAAATTCCGAAAAAGGGTGATAAAAATGCACATTTTGGACCAATCGTCCTGCCTTTTTCAAGCCAGAGTGGGCAACTTCTCCCCCTGCCCCCCCCCCGGTCGGTACGCCATCTGCAAGAAAGCAAACTATAAGAAGGGGTGAGGAAGGGAGATACCATATCGCCAAAGCTCTTCACAGTATGCTATATAAGAAAAAATCTGCAACGGACATAGTTGGGAGGAAAGAGGGATACTCGTGAATGGGGAGAGACTGAAACACCTCCGTGTGGCAGACGATATAGTAATTATACCCACCAACTTCAAAGAAATGGAGACATGATACGAGAACTGGACACAGCAAGTAGGAAAAGTGGGCTGAAAATGACATGAAAAGACTGAAGTAATGGCAGACTAGCTAAATGTCAAACGTATTGTAATGGGCAACACTGGAAAAAGTATGATAAGTGCCCGAGGTTGCTCTGGATTTTCCCGCATACGATAGCCCCGTACTAGGTAGGTACTGACGACATGCAACGCTACGTGAACGAGCTACTAGATAAGGAGAATCTGTATAAAAGCCCAAATCGGCGGCGCGGTGGCGGCTAAGAAATCCAATTTCAGACGTCATCATTGGTTTAAACGTAAAAAGCGAAATCGTGACGAGATGCTGTTTTTTTTTAAATATATTTAAGACAGCATGGTGAGTCCTTCATATTCAAAAAACGTTGGAGATGAAGAATCCACTCCATTGTAAGGGTTATTTCTGAATGGTATGTTAGAATAACGGACGGGGACGAAGTCTTTTGTGGACAACAACCTTGTCCGAACAATAAAACGCCTTTGTTGTGCTTTATGGCTGTATGCTGTTTGATTAGTTTGGTGAGTTGCTATATTGAAAGGAGTTTGGCCGACATCGTATGAACCCATAGAGATTTGAGGTATAGCGCCCCTCAAGAGTTCCTAAAGGTAACCCAGGAGGGTAGGGACACGATCTGCTCGATTTGGGCATCGGGGATTTCCAAACGTAATTTGGTGAGCTGCTACGTGCATTTACTATGACAGTCTCGGTACCAGTGACATTGCAAAATCATCTCTTAAAAACCTTTATTCAAAAGCTCTTAAGTACTATCATGAGAATTTAAGAAAAAATTCTGGATTCAAATCCGTCGAGGTTAGTGGGATTACCTCGCTGCAAATAGTTGTCATTCCAATAACGGTCATTTAGTTTAAATATTGTGACCAGGCCTAGTCTTTAGTCAAGTCTGTGTGTAACCGTTGATAGCGTAAAGAGTGCCCTCCTAGTTAAAGTGACAGGAGAGATTTTTTTTATGTACGAATATTCTCTCAATTGCACAGGATCGATTAGACAACCTACCAAGAACGTTCCGAAGGTTTATTGGACAAACACGTACAAAAGAAAAAAACCGCAACCTTGTTTTTGAACTGCCTGACTATCGTAATTGTCCCCATTAGAACACCGTGCTTTGACTTACTGTCGTGCACGACAGAAAGTACTAATCTTCATCTTAATTCCATAAAGAACGGCGTATTCGGCGTATTTCATTTCGGTTGTGATTAGATACAGTGGAAAGCATTCAAATATGCAAAAAAAAACACGGGTTGAAAAAAAATTGGGGGCGCTTCTTTTGGAAATCTCCTCATGTTCATTAAGTCTTTGAAACAGGACTGACCCGGAGTAGATGCCGTTTTGAATTCGCTGTTGCTGTTAGGTGGTGATGTCCTAAAACCCCCCCCCCCCCGGTATATCTTACCCATATCTCAGGCGCCATCCCTGATCAAAAAATGAGTCGCATTGAAATCCTATTAAATAGTTATGAGTCAAATACCGATTGTATTTTTATATATCAGCAGTAATGTCACCATTGATGTAGGCCTAATCTCAAATTGAGCCAGTGGTTTAACACGTAAAAGCGAATCTTGACGAAAATGTTGATTTTTTTTTCTGTCAAGCAATATTTTCTTATCCAAAACCGTAAGTTGAGTTGAAGATCAACTCACTAAGGGTTAATTCTAATATTGAGTATAATAACGCGATCATGTATGGGCCACGGGAACACCCGTGACCCCGACCGGCAAAATCAACTTTCGTCAAGATTTAGCTTTACGTGTTAAACCAATGCCTACCTATTTGAGGAGATGTAGGCCTACAAAGCGTCCAAATCGTTTGTACTGAGTGTGTGCAGTCTTATTGCTGTAATCTATTTACATTGGTGAGTTACTATATCGAAAGCTATCGAATGAGGCTTATAGGAAATCAGGATAGGCAACATCGTCTGAATATCGCCACACCGCCTTCTCTGAGGTCACACGCCAGCCACTGGTTTAACAAGTAACAAAAGGCGAAATCTTGATATTTTTTATATGTTGTCAAGAAATATTTACTTATGCCAAACCCGTTGGAGCTGAAGAATAACTCCACTGTAAGGGTGATTGGTTATTTGAAAGGAGGCTTGCCGCCGCCATCGTCTGCACGCCACAGGGCATGCCAGTAAAATATGAACAGACCACAAGAGAAAACTATGTATACAGGGGCAGGGAAAACACATGCTAGGTTGGGCATTCCAAAACGGTAATTTAGGAAGTTCTTACGTGAATTTTCTACGTAGCATCGGTCCATACAGTGACATTTGGATCTTGACGATTTCATTTTTTAACACCTTCAACGTTTTCCGAAGCGACGCCAAATAGAGTCAGCCGTCAATATTAAAGATTGTGATGTTGATATATCAAGCAGTATGTCACATTTATGTAGGCATAAAATATAAAAGAGTAGGAATTGGTTTTGTAAAAAAGTTTAAAAGAGGAAAATATTGAAGAAATAAATGTGAGTGGGGGGGGGGGCATTCATTTCAAGCCAAATTTCTTTATTCCAAAATGCCGTAAGTTGAGTTGAAGAATCAACTAACTAAGGGCACACACATTCTTATATTGATGGCTAAATAACGGATCATGTATGGGCCAACGGGAACAACCCACGTGACCGACGGCAAAAATCAACATTTTTCGTCAAGATTTCGCTTTTACGTGTTAAAACCATGCCTACATATTTGAGATGTAGGCTACATAAAGCGTCCAATCGTTTGTTCACGAAGTGTGGCAGCTTATTGCTGTAATCTATTTACATTTGGTGAGTTACGATGATCGAAAGCTATCGAAGAGGCATAGGAATCAGGATAGGCCACAAAATCGTCTGAATATTCGCACACCGCTTCTCTGAGGTCACAAGACAGACAATGGTTTTTTGTAACACGTAAAAGCGAAATCTTGTGATGATTTTTTGAGATGTTTGTCAAGAAATATTACCTATTCCCAACGTTGGAGCTGAAGAATCAAATCCACTGTAAGGGGTATTTTGGGGTGTATATTGAAAGAGGCTTGGCCGCCGCCATCGTCTGCACGCCACAGGGCATGCCAGTAAAATATGAACAGCGCCAGCAGAGGGAAAAATATTTCTACAGGGGCAGGACACCACCTCTGCTCGGGTTGGGCTTCCAAAACGGTAATTTAGGGAATCTTACGTGCATTTTCGACGGTAGTCGGTCCATCCAGTGACATTTGGATCTTGACCGATTTCATTTTTTAAACCCTTCAATATTGTTTTTCTGAAAGCACGCCAAATAGAGTCCGACGTCTCGAAAGGAGCGAGAGGGAATTGTGTCTGTACATTCAACAAATACACCCCCTTCCCTATGTCTCCAAAATCCTGGCACGCATTGACGCCATTTGCTCAGTACTCGACCCCACCTTTCAAAACTTACGAGTGAGGGCGTACCCCACTGTCCTTGACTTATCGAATTTGGACCTTTACTGGGACAGTGGGGGGCTACTTCATGTTAAATTAATGAGGAGTCGTGCGCTCGTGGCAAAAGATGATGCCCAGTGGCATACCCAGACCTTTGCAAATGGTTGTGGGGGGGGGTTCATGGAAGGGGTGCCAAGGCATTTTGTGAGGGGGATTAATTTGTGGGTCCTTCTCCAATAGACACTTTGTACAAAAGGTCAGTTCAGTTGGTCGGGGGCGAGCGGGGGGGCAAGGGTTGCGTTTGGGAGGGCTTGCGCCCCCCCCTGATGCCCCCCCCGCTGGTCCGCCACTGAGAGAGCCGCATTGGTCGCATTACTACTTATTTTAAGGTGTGATTGAGTCACGTTAGCTGCGCGCACCAGTCCCCAAGCAGATTTCTGCCAAAATTGTTGTGACTTGGCGTTCCTGGCTGTTCGCCGCGCGTAAAACCCACCCTTGCGTACACTGTGCGATCTTCAGAAGATAGCAAGCACGCACGCTTTGGCCCTTTACCTGATTCCAATGAAATACATGTAGTATGCCTATGTGCTGTTCAAGATTTAATCATTATTAACAATTTGAGAAAAAGATTATATATTGCTACTTATAAAAGGGCCATCAATAACTAAATATCCTTTTTTTCGAAATAAGCAGTTCTGCTCCTGATTTTTTCAACACCTTTTTCCAATTATCGTATCGGAAGCGTTTTTTTTTATAGCATTTCTATGTCAGGAACCACAATTCAGATTAAATGGTTTAAGACCACAATGTCTAATGAATACATCTCAGATGACAAGAACATTTTGTTTTTAAATTACATTAACAATTTTTCACCTATTAGGTCTTATAAGAGAGTGTTAAATGCATTAAAACATGATTAATTACGATATTAAAACATGATTAATACGCTTATGTGGGAGGGGAGAGCGGGCCTAGCGGTTAGGTGCTGCCTCTGGCCAAATTTACCATCATAAATTTACCGGGTCGTTCGAATCCCGGTGGGGTCGTGGCCATTGCTGGGATTTTTATTCGGGTACTATAAATAAAAAATTCTGGTTTGATCTGTATACCAGCGATTGATTCAAAATACGAAATACCGCTCTCCTCCATGGTTTCACTTGGCATGGGCGCAAGGATCATGAAAGCATCCCGTCCTTAGGAGGGGACGTTAAACCTTCGGTCCCATGTACACAGAGTCACAACTGTACCTGTACATCGAAGTCGTGTCGATAAGAGTAGGGTGGAAACCCACTGACTGTTCCCAATCCGCCTCAGCCTCAAATAGCGGGCCATTTTAGGAGCGTCCGTATCATGGATACGCAGGCGGGGCCCCGGATCAGCACACTAGTTGAACAAATCCAATCCTGACACACCACAAGCCATTAGCAATGACTTGTGGCTACGAGCAACACACGACCTTAATAGGTTTCGTTGAAGGAAAATCACTTTGTCATTTTACCAGAATTTCCTACATAAGTTAAAATGACGATCCTTTTATTTTGCCTCGTGTTAAAATCCAGGATTATCGAAAAAAAAAATCACATTTTGTTTACACTTTCATGTAGGATAAAAGATATTTTTTTTCATTATTCAAACAGCAATTATGGGCTCATTTAATGGAAAACGCTAATTTACTTAACTTAAACTAAAAAGAAGGATAAATTCAGGTACCTGTTCGAGCGGTAATACAGTAACATAAAAAGAATGTTGATATTTCTTTCGTCGTTGAAGATTTGACCCAATGACTCTTGGAACTTGGTATAATCATTTTAAAAAACATCGAAGAAGTGATGCAAATCTTAAATCACCTATTCAACTGATACTAAGGCTTTAATTGTTACATTTTTAGCTGGTGATTTCTCTCTCAAAGCAAAAATCACATATTTTTTGTGGCCCAGCGCCATTGCAGCATCATCGGTTGGCCGACACCTTGGCATAAAGGGACGGCGTAGCGAATGTTCATATATTTTTTTTAAGTTCCCAAATGACAACTTTTATATATCGTTTAACAACTTCGTAAAATTAACGAATTTTGACAACAATATTGGAAAATTGGCTAAGAAGTAGATAAGTAGGCCTTTATTCTCCAGCTAATACTGGTTTCAGGGTAGGCCTGAATACGCTTGAGAAATGCATTCAAATCACGAAATCTAGACACGCCCTGCTTCCATTTCTCACCTTTTCCCACAAAACTTGTTTTCTTCCCTTTTCTTACCATGGTCTTTTTATTGATTTCTCATCATACATCACAACCACATAATCAAAAAAAACAATGGCTCATAAAGTGTTAATCATGCGCACATGTTGCGTGCCTGTTTTTTGTTCGCGTGTCCGCTTAAGCGTTGCCATGCGTGATACTTGTGTGGCGTTTTTACGCACCTCAATATCGCGTTGGTATTTTTAGGACCTAAAACTGCGGGCGTTTATTTTTTCTTCAGTAAGCGACATATCTTGTTAGTGCGCACTTTTATTAAAATGTGGACAAAAGTTATTCGAACCGGATTTTTTTTTTAATATTCAAAAATGGTCCATGAAAAAAATGAATTTCCCATAGACGTGTTACAAATTTTTTAGAAAAAATAGGTGTTTTTAATTAGAATTTTTTCTCAAAAACGAATTCGGTGACCCCATATTTTATTTCGTATATTTGACGTACATCGGATGAAAGTCATTTATACTAAATCTTAACATCTATCGAACGATCTATCGTGACCCATCACCTTAAGGCAGACTCTGGCACAAAAGTGATGTTGGTACGTACCTAAGGCTAAGAGTGTTCTAATGTTATCGATTCCATTTATTGAAGAAATAATTTTCGATTCCTTTAAAAATCCAGAAATTAATTCCACCGCTAATGATACATAATAATTTCCGCTTCCTCTGGCCGTGACGGGCCCGGTGATTCCACCATAAGGAAGTTCGTAAAATCAGGGAATGCGCAATAAAGTGGGAATTTGCACTCCTTTAATTTTGATACTAATTTCGCCCAACTCGAGAGTGAGTAGTAAAGACATGTGAAGGTAAATAACCATCCAGTTACAGAGAACACCGAGATAAATTGACAAAATACCGAGTTGGGGGCAAGCACAACTGATTCAAACGCAACAACCTGAGAATTTGGTACAATTAGATACCTTTGATTTTCTCGATTTCATCTGCGAAAATTTTTTGACGACTCTTTCCCATTTGTGATGACTACAGGATAAAATGTGGCTCGGTTAATGGGTACCGTAAAATACCTTTACACAGGACTCTGTAGGCCGTGGTACATCAATCACCCACCGCTCACATAAAAAAAGAATATTGAATTCAAAAGAAAGTTTTGGAATTAAGTATCTTGCAATATGACCCTTCCTATGAAAACAGGGAAAATAATATATGTGGTACTCGGGTAGGTACCTTTAGATTTTTATTTTAAAAATATTTATTTAAAAGTTTAGTTTTTTCCCTTTCCTGTGTATGTAATTCGAACCTAATAGCTTAATCTGGAAATCGTGTCTCACACCAACTGCTTACTGATCCACGTAAAATTTTGAACAGCGCCATCAAAAAGAGTAAGTCTCATCCACCATCGGGGGTAGGACATGCCAACTCAACCAGCAAACATTAAATTCAAATCGCCATCAACAACCCGATTGCCGGGGCTAGTCCTTTTCACAGACTCAGCGGTAAGAGGGAGCTGCTTACGACATTGGACGGTTAAAGACACAGACTTGAGCAAAGTATATGGTCAAAATATGAAATCTAAATGACCCTCAATTGCAATTTATATACTATTTTGCAGCGTGGTTTTAAAGGTGCAACGAGGATTTTTCACATATCAGGTGTCCCTAAAAAAACCGTAAGTAACGCTTTTTTGCCCTGATGTAAAGCTTTCATCAAAATTATCCCCTTCTGAAAGGGTCACAAGACAAGCTGAAAATGCTTCTTTGGTAACAAAATTGTGACATTTCGAATTTCGTATAGGAGCAAATACTAATTCAGCCTATATTTTAAATTGCAATAAAAGATCAAATCACCTGTTTTCCTCTCTTTTAAGACATTTCTGTAGCCTAACAAAAGGTAAGAAATCTACTGAGCATCCATCTATATGAAATTACGATTATGACACATTTTGGTGCCTCAAAATCTCTCTTGCACTTTAAATCCTCTACCCCCTGACTAATTTTTGAGAAGGTCAATAATTGCTTACTAACATTGTCACGATAGTTTGAGCTTCTTTAAACAAAGGTTTAAGGAGATGATTTTGGTAATACACTCAGCAAAAAAAAAGAAAGTCCCCGTCGGAACTTTTTGCGTAACCAAAAGGTCTTTAATTTTATTTTTTATTATTCACAAAGACTGATCAAAGATATCGGTCAAAATATTGAAATCTAAATGACCATCAGTGCAAATTTTACTATTTTGCAGCGTGGTTTTAAAGGTGCAACTAGAAATTTCACTATTCAGGTGTCCCTAAAAAACCGTAAGTACTGATTTGCCCTGATGTAAAGCTTTCCATCAAAATATCCACTTCTGAAAGGGTTATTAGCTGAGAAATGCTTCTTGGTACAAAAACATTGTGACATTCGAATTTCGTATGGAGCAAATACTAAAATTCAGCCTATGGGCCTTACATTGAAATAAAAATCAAAAAGAAATCCGTTTTCTCTCTTTTAAGACATTTCTGTGCCTAAACAAGGTAAGAAATGCTATGAGCATAAATTCTATATGAAATACATTATGACACAATATGTGGTTGCCCAAATCTCGCGTTTTGCCACCGGTGTAAGCATCTAACCCCTGACTGATTTTTGAAGTCAATAATTCTTACTAAAATTGGCTACGATAGATTGAGATTCTTTAAAACAAAGGTTTAAGAGATGATTTTGTAATACACCAGCAAAAAAAAGAAAAGTCCCCGTTCTGATACCTTTTTGAGCCCCTACTCAAAAGGATTTAATGTATTTTTATATTCAAAAAAACTGATCGGATGCGCAAATTTCTCCACAAAATTGACAATTACTTTTGCCCGTTAGGCATCGTTTTTACCATGAAATCGTCCATTTATGAACATTTCATGCAAGAAAAATAAAGTTTCACTTTGTCTGCAAATTAAATTTCACACAGAAAAAGTGCAAGAGTATTCACTGTTTCGGGTCATAAAAAACAAACATTTATTACCCATTTCAAAAGGGTTATCAACCAGCAGGAAGCAAGCGTTCAATGCTTCCAGAAGGGAAGGTCACACCGTCTTCTTCAATGAACTTCAAGACATCTCTTGCGCATACTGTTGACCTGAAGTTGCGTATACGCTGTTCATCTCTAGTTGGCCCAAGCCCGTTTGAATATGCGCTGCAAATCCTGCAAAGATGTGTTTTCTTTTAATTTTTGATATCATTTGACCTAAAATTAACAACCTGGCAAACGGAATGGCAAATGCAATTTGGATTGCAATCAGGGGATCCGTTGTCTTCCAGATACCGGTTGTTGGTGACATGAGCACGATAGACATCGATGGACATGTCTTGCCATACTGTTGTAATGCGAGGTCGACCACTTCTTGGAAGATACTTTACATTCCCCGTCTGCCGAAGCTTCACTCGAAGTTACGGATATAGCCTTTGGCGTTACTAATAACCTTCTTGCCACACTCTTACATTGGTACACCTTCGTCTAGAAGGCAGTAGCTCGCCCACTTTCAAAGTGTCATGCGCGGCATATTTAAACCTAACCATACAGCACATGCAACCTGCAAAACCCACACAGATAACACGAACACATTAAAAGATTGGTGCTTATGTAAATCTCTACGAGCAGCCCTTATCTTTTCAATGTGATTATGTAACAACACTCGGGCAGAGCAACAGCAGTAGTATTCACCTGCTCAAGGAAATTTGAATGAAATGGTTAACCCGTACACACTGAGAAATCAAATTCTACGTTTCAGGAAAGATAGTGCAACTTTTCCCTTGCATGACATTTCATAAAATGGACGATTTCATGGTATCATTTGTGCGTAAGACAGAAATTTGCGCATCCATCAGTTTTGGAATAATAAAAATAAAAATAAATACTTTTTGAGTACGGCAAAAAGTATCAGACGGGACTTTCTTTTTTTGCTGAGGGTATTGTATCCACTGGGACCGAGGACCTGTCGTAGTAAATGGACGTAGTCGTATACCGTTCCAGGCGGAAACATGGGGAAGGCGACGGATGTTCGATTACTAGAGTTGTTTATTTTAGGGGAGTTTGAGGTGTCGCGCTCCTGTGGAGCTTATGGCAAAAAAAAATCCCTAAATCGGCATTAATATGCGTGATTGATTCCTCCAAAACCGCTTGAGAATTCCTTCATTTTACCATATGGCCAAGAAGACATCCATTTTAAGCAATTTGTTATGCGAACTTTTAGTTTAGTCGAAGAAAATTGGAGACAAATGCATTTGAAAATTCAATTTTCGCGCCATTTCAAAATCCCTAGACTGCTAGAACGTTATTTATTCAAATTTAGTCATCATTTTAAGTATTTGGGGGTCCTACCAAGCTATCGACTCCACGAGGTCCGAGCACGAACGATACCACAAACCGATACACCAACGCACAAGACGATACTGTGCTAATGACAACAACGTTTACCCAACGTATTGACAGGATCTTGCTTCTGTCGAACCACATTTTGCTCAAAATCCGTTCCAAGAACTGATTTGTCATAGTGGACGCATGTTTCGGACAGTTAACGTCGATGATTCGTTTATGGGTGTGAAGTTTTGCAGCCAAAACCGTTTTCCCACAGTTATGACAGAAAAATGACCGTATCGTGAGCCGTTAACACCATAGAATTGATATACATTGGTTACTGTGTATTTATATAGAGTGCTCCCATTCGCCCCTCCCTAGATCCGAGCCCTGAAATCCGACCTTCCCAAGGGCCCCATTGAGCCGGCTTTTAGTTACAAGACCCCATTTACAAGCAAAATTTCTGACCTTAATACTTTTGTGTTAATTTTCAAAAATTTAGGTCTGAAGGGTCCAAATTAAGAATTTTCAGGGGCAGCACTCCCCTCACCTAACTGAAAGTGGTTGAGTTAGGGTCGGCACTTAACCTCTTGATTCACTGGCTTTCGGGGTAACCTCGATATTCCAAAGGTTCCCCCGGTGTTCCAAAGTTCGTATATTCCGAATCTTAAAATTAAAAGGGTTCGCTACTCAGAATGTAAAAAATGTTGGCTATTCCGAATCTTAAAAAGGGTTCGCAATTCCGAAATTTCAAAAAGGTATTCCTAATATTGAATTAGGCACCTATTACCATGTTCTCACCCGAATTTTAAAAGCGGTTCGTATAGTCCGAATTTTGCACACGGCGCAATGAATGAGTTGAATTATATGGATAACCATAGATTTAACCCTAACCTAAACTCTAAACCCTAACCCTAAATCCCTCACGGACCAAACCTGGGCAAACAAAGAAGGAAAACCAAAAACAAAATGAATGTCAATACCAAATGCCAATGTCACGAACAAAATCAGAATAACGACCTCGTATGAAATTCGGAATAGGACACGGTATATGTTATGGGAATAGCGACCTAGCTATTGGGAATATATATCATTTAATATTCGGAAAACGACCCATTTTAAATAATGTAAAACAAGTTAATTTCATGGCAACTAATTTAGCGAATTAGCAAATCATATTTTGCAGACAATTTAATTTCACTAATTTGAATCAACCTGCCTATGTTAAACTATAGTAATTCATCTTTAATGGCGGCAATGTACTTAGCGATTTGGATCGGTCTTAGCGGAAATTAGCCGAAAATTAAATATCTAGCAAAATTTATGGTTTTACAGTATTCGGAATAGCGAACCATTTCCATTAACATTCAGAATAGAGAAAACTGTTTTCAGAATAGAGGACTTTGAACGATCGGACCAACGAATGCTAAAAGCGCGTGTTCGGAAAACAACGAACATTAGAAATAGCGGAGATTCATACAGTTCGGAATTCATTTGACCTTCGGGGAAATATCGAGGGGAGAGGACCCCATTTGCTTGCCAATGCTCATCTTGAGAGTTGGCAAAGGATAGATTTGTGTGCCTACCAAAAAAAAATGAAAGCCCTTGGCTTTTTGCACTAATGTAAAAGCTTCATAAATTATATACCATTTAAGGGATAATTATTTCTAAAATGTGATGAAATGTCTATATCGCATTTGAAGAGCACACGGAATTCAGCCTGTTTTTATTGAAATATAAACAAACAAAATCGCCTTCTTTATGTTCACCTCTATAACCAATACAAACTCAGATCTATTGGAGCGGCTAATCGATATAAAATCACTACAAATCACCCGACCAATGGACAATCGAAAATGAATAACGTTTGCATTTTTGTCCCGATTTTGTGAGAAAGAAATTGTGATCAACTTTGGCCTAAATTTGAAACATGTAAATTTGCTCATTTTCACGCGCTTCGCACACATTTGGCTCATCGGCCGTTCGCCTCTTTCTGCTGCTGCAACAGGTCATCTCGAAAAGAAATTTTGCTTGTTGAAATTGCTTCAATGCATGGATGCATGTACTCCCAGTTAATCAGCTTTAAAACCTGTTGTTTTTTAGCTATTACAACCACTGTTCGGGACATCTGTTATAAGCGATTGGAAGGAGGACAAGAATATATAATTATTTTCATAATGTAATTTGTCTTATTGGACTTAGGGACACACCGTTCGTTGGTTGTAAAACGTGTGTGCCACTGTTGTTGTAAAAGTGTGTTCAAATGGCCTAAATTGATTGATGGTATGTCAGTACGTCGATTTTTAAAAAGCTCTAAATTTTGTGAGTTTTCTCGATTATGTTAACTTAAAATGATTCTGAAGTTGTGTAGATTTTAGTCCCGGATTTTGTCCCAGGTGTGATTTTATATGATCAATCATGCACAAGGTAAATACAATATAGACCTAAAGAAAACTCCTACGATCCCCCATATCTTGTCTGCCGAGTTTGGGATGGAATTAGTTCGATTATATCAGCGATTCATATTCAATAACCACAATGGTCATCAAGATCTGTTAACGCAGAGTTCAAAAAGTTATTATATCGGTATTGAATATTTATTAATATTTGGCCAGTTGAAGAGGATGCATTCGAATTAGATTGTGTAACCGCCACGAGTGCGTTCTACCGGGCGCCAGTGCGATTTTGTATAAACAATCTGATTGTTCAGCATTGGGGTCACTCGATTTTACTGGTGATAGGCTTAATTGACACAAGAGAGCGTAACCGTAATGAGCAAGGACAATAGAGTAGGAAGATTACCCTCACCGACGGCAGGCGCATCTTGCCATTGGTTTTTATCTATATATTAGAGTGCGGCTTTTGGCAGCCCAGACAGTGTCAGATCCAAAATTAAATTAAATAAAAACAATAATGTTTTGTTTGTTCATGATTTTATTTATTTATCAGAAAAGATGTGGTACACTATATCGACAATCTCGGGTTCTGTCTAGAATCCAATAATTTGGTTTAATCAATACCTGATTCAAACCACTACTTGGCTGTTACATGTGACCACAGCCTCAGTTGCAAGGCCTACCGATAACTAAAAAATTCTAGTATAGCTATATTTTCGCAGCTAAACTAAACACTGTAAACGCTAGGACAATAGCTTTCTTGAATCTTGGCCCCATGATCGAGGCAAGCCCTGCTTTTTACTATGTTAAAAATATTTAGTTATCACAAAAGATTGAAAATCTAATGAAGTTTAAAGATTGCGCTATTCCCTAGATTTTCAATTTTCTTTTGCACAAAGTCTTGTCGGCCTGGAGGAGAGAAAGGCAAGCGGTTTCGGGTCTACCTTGCCATAGCTGTGGATGTAAACCACTGGTGTCCCCCGCAATAGACCCTCTACCCGACCCCCGCAGCTTCATTATTAACACTATAAATTGTTGCTTTTTGAAGTGCGATGTTCGTGATTTTCTGGACATTTTGCCGGAAACTCAAGCATGATTATTTTGAAAGTCGTGCCGCGAAATCGGTTTATCGCACTGATTCAAGGAGAGAAAGAGAGAAAAAACGAGTTAGAAACGACGTGTTTTACAAAATTACAAACTTAATAAACGGGGATAGAAAAAAATTAAGCAAACAAAAAAGGAAAAAAACTCTTGGCCACAATAAAGGAAGAATATGCTAAAAAGGGAAAAAAACGTAGGACCTATACAGGACCGAGAAAACCATTAACCAACACATAGCATTCGGTATCGCCTGTCTGTAGTAATTGCAGTTTTCTGACAAAGGAAAGTCTGAAATCCTGGTCATAAAAAGATTCCACAATTCCAAAAATATATCGTTTTGGCTGAAATGAGAGTGGAAAAGTGAACTCCACAATCACAAGCACTAGGTGAACCAGATAGCAATGAATACCGACTTATAGACTACATGGTAAAATGTCGCGTTGCGACACTGTCGCTAACATTAAAGCAGTCAGAGTCATTTACGGGTATTTGATAGTTATAAAGCGTAGGTTGGGTTTCCTGACGATGATCTATCTCGCCAATCGCGAGCGAGAAGATAAGCGCATACGGACTCGGACGTTCCCCCTCCGAATGATGTCAGAAAAATCAAAAAAACAAAGGGAATAAAACACCGTTTGTCATTCTTTTTTTCAATATATTCTGAATACGGATTGCATCATACGATTAACTCAACTGCAGCATACTGATATAAAATTTAACACATTGGCGACTTTGTTGAGTTTTTATATTGCTCTATAATGCCTGCAAACCGAATGATGAATCGATATAGCGGAGGGAGTACGCCCACTCGTGAACACAGCGCCGTGTTATTTGCTCAACAATCATTTCAGACCCGAGCCGCGCCAAGGAGTCTAGACATCACTGACTGAATCCAACCAATGGAAATGTGTGCTGTGCTATGGTGGCCAAACACTGTAGTAAGATTTTGTGTAGCGCTTCAATCGTGGTTAAGCATTGCAAGCCCGTGGTACAGCTATTGAGAGGAATACATGATACTATGCCGTTTGGGATGATAAATTTGCGATGATTTTCCGTAAAATCTTATGCTAGAACGAGAAGGATTTGAGTAAGAGAAATAGAGAAGGTTGGGGCTCGTGTACGAATGGGATTTTACTACGTGTTCACGGCACGGACGCTTGGTAATCTGCTATTAGCATGCGGGGCACTGGTTGGCGTCAGCTATCTTGAGAAGAAGGCGAGTCGTGCCCCAATTCATGACTCCTGTCGCTGCGTGCAGTGTCAGAGATCGCTGATGTCCTGACCAGTGTGGCTGGATACTTCACAGCTACCTCACTAACTGATGTATAAATGCCATACCATAGGGAATAATATTTAGTGCCGAGGTACAAGGGATTGATTATGTTGAATTGTTTTGAGACTGCCTGTTTACGTGGAATCAGCCAGAGTTGCGCTTGTTGTGGATGTATATGATCAGTTTTCCACCTCGTGAGATATGAAATGAAGAGAGTGTATGTTTCTGAAGGCAGGGCTATGTTCAGGTCCAAGCGTTCTGTCCTCATTCGGCGACTTGGAGGAGCCGCTGTGCTTCGGCGGTTGAAGAACGGCACCAGATAACAAGGGGTCGACTGCCGATCCCCCCCACCGGGACACATTTGAACCGATCAGCGAATTTAAATCCGCCGCCCGCCGCACATAGTTTTCTTAAAAAGCTCAAGGACCAGCAACTTGAATTGTTATTGGAGGCGGTAGAAGGCAAGGAGTAGTACTCAAACGAGCTGTGTGCTCTTTCCCAAAGGCGAGATCCCGCCTAGGACGGGGCAGGACGTGTTGCCCCCAATGGATTGTGTTGTCAGCTTTATCGCTGGCCAGACATTCGGCATGCTGACCGAAACTCAAAAGACTTAAATATGCTGCCAACTAATCAAAGAAAATGATTGACGCTGCCTCCGAGGGACAGTGTGCTTGCAACCCGTATAATCTCAGTCGACTGTGTCGACCAGGTAATCACTTGTTGTATTACTATTATGTCAACACTGTTATGATGTGAAGAGACATTCTTCGAATGTTTACATTCACCATGTGCGTTAACCCCCTCCCACACGCCATTCTATGTTGCCATGCCATGTGCTCTGTTATTGCTATAGTTTCTTGTTTGATCAAGAACGTTTTAAGCATAGCATGTCAGAGAAGATGTAGGCCTGGATAATGTCTTGCTCAAATGAAGACCGGATAGAATAGCATAGTAATGTATGTAGATACGGCTTTCCAAAGTTTGTACCTTTTGTGCAGAAGTTTTATTTCGCCAAATAATTTAACGACTACCATTTGGCCTCCCATTATGAACGTCATGATCATTGCCTGTGTGATGTACTGAGAGGAGAAGCCTAACCGTTTCCTTCCGATCGTGTGGGCCTAGTTCCAAAGCAGGCATTTGCCTAAAATAGTTGGGTAAAGATGGGATATGTGAAGGCGGTAGAGCGTAACTCAACTGGCTCTACCAACCGCTAGCGAAGTTTTGGTTGTGCTGAAAAATGTCGGATATCTTTGAAATGCGTACATCCCATGATCCCAATGTACACAGCCTGCTAAGTAGGATCTTGTCTTCAATAATTGCCGTCCTGCCATAACTCTTTTTTCTGCGTGCGTCAGAACATGGTTAGTGCAGATCCAGGAAGTCCAACTCGGGGGGCTTTCCGATTTTCTCTCAGGGCCGACAGATATTAACTCTTTTGCGGTGTTTGCGTCTACGAAGTATCTCTCCGGCGACCACATTTATGATTTTAATTTTATCCTCTGTATAGTACTTACGCACTGGTGGCCTGTTACCCCTGACAACGCCACCACTTGCGACACTTGAATCTTTTCACAAATAGTTTTGCCGGCCCTTTAATTTTACTGCCAAGGAATACATGCAAGTATCATAGCTTTTTTTAAGCCACACAACCTTTTTAAATAAAAACTTTACATTGTCCATCTCATTGCAGAATCGCCGCCGCCTCCATATAGCAGATTTCCACTCGAGAGGCCCAAAGCGGAAGGTCAGTAAACTTAACTTTTTCAGATCCAAGATAGATTAGGTTTGATCAGAATGTATGAAAATGCAGTCTGTCGCCTTAAGTTAACTTATAGAAGTAATTAGGTCTGTATTACTGCTAGTCAGTTTGTCAAAAAGGCTTTGCTCAGCTAGTAATGCGCTTTTATATTAGATGTAAACAGATCAGGGGAAAAAAAACACCACTTGATTTCTGATAAATCAAACTTTTTAAGATAAAGTTTTGAATGAATGTTTTGGTTGTATTTTCTTACGTTTCCAATAGTCTTGACTAGCAGGAAAGAAAATACTGGAAAAAAGTTGAAAAGGGTAAAGATGTCATAACTACAGGTCAATTAAGTGAACGAATAATCCACCATTATGAGTTTAATAGTTATCTAGGAATCACAACAGGATTTGACTAATATTGAATTTTTCAAAAAAGTTTTGACCAATTTTTTGGTATTGGTCGTACGTAGCATTCGTTATGTATCAATCCCACCACTGCCACCAATGTATATTGCAAGATTCCTTGAAGAGCATGATTTTTCAGAATAACATCATTTGGTGAGGAATATTAAATTTTACTCTTTATTTGTTCACTAAATACAGACTGCAGATCAACGTTGGGATTCTCAACGACATCATGTTCAGTTTCTCACGACTTTGGAGAAAGTACAGAGACTGGAAACACACCAACACCGAGGTTACAACCCTACGTAGCAAATTCAGGTGTGTATGTGTTTTGTTAATAGGTTAAAAGAATGTTGCTGCTGCATACAAAACTCATTATATCTGTCCCAAAGCTTGATTGTACTTGTGGTTTGATGTTTGTTTTGCTCTGATGCCTTTTGAGTGTATCCTTATGATGTGTAGTGGTGCATTAGGTGAGAACATGGCTGAAAAAGTTGAATGTACTCTGAAATCTTGTCTCTTGGTCCTGGACTTGTTTCCAAGGAATAGTTCTGTTGTATGGGATGATTGGTAGAGATTAAATTGGGAATGTTGACAGAGGGGGTATGTGACAGGCAGTAAAGTCTCCTGGATTTAATGAAAGATAAGAGTTGGACTCACCTGTCAAACTGCCAGTCATTAAAAAGCTGTTTATCCCCTCCCTCATCTCCTACTTGAAAACTTGGAATTCCCTTTCATCATTAGTGATAAGCTTTGTTATGGTGCTGTCTGTGTGTGTTCAGTATTCAAGAACAATTGGCTCTGTGATGGGTATTCTACACCTTCACTGTGTTCAGTTATTTAAAGGAAATATGCCATGATTCTGAATATTTGGAAAATTTGGTATGGATGGAAAGCTTAAGTAACGTAGATTACATACAAATCAAAATAAGTTGAAAATTGTCCACATTTGTTGAGTATTTTGCCCTTTTAATTTTCTGCCCAATAGCTTACTCGAAAACGATTCCGACAAATCCACATCGCAGGCAAATGGTGACGTCAAAGTGATGACCATCCATAATTTACGTCGTTATGACCATCATATCGCAGTGTTGCCACTTCAATAATAATTAAACACAACGAAATGAAACAAAATGTCATTCTGTAACTTTTTTTTCTAATTTTATTATTACTTTCATTAATCCATCAATATTACAGTGTCAGCAATAACAATTCGAGTCAACACGCTGTTTTGGTCATCACTTTGACGTCACGAGGAGAGCAAAATTGGGCGCTTTTGATCAATGAAGCCGTGGCGAAAAATCCGCCCGTTTTCTTCGTATGTCAAAAAAGCAAAAAAAAAAAAAAAAAAAAAAAAAAAAAAAAAAAAAAAAAAAAAAAAAAAAAAAGGCGTCGCCATAAATGATAATTATCTATTCAACCCTATATTATCAAACTATGGAGTTACTAGATATACTATAGGATCCAGTGAACAAGTGTATGGCACTTGTAACATTAAGTCTTACTTCAAATTCAAAATGGAAGCCAAATCTAATAATTTTAAAATATGCCATATAACAGCAAATACCTGCGACAAAAATAGACGAGAAGTACTTAGGTTATGTTGCTAGACACAATTAAATATATTTCTGATACTTTTAAAATTGTAACATGCCGTCAATCAATATGGCAGCCAAAACGTGAACATCTTCAAAAAATACTTGGCAAAAAAAAAAAAAAAAAAAAAAAAAAAAAAAAAAAAAAAAAAAAAAAAAAAATATATTTTATGAATGTAAGTCAAACTGAGCTTGACAAAAATCTTGACATATTTCCTTTAAAGCAATATTAGATGGGATGCAATGCATTGAAAAGTGCCAAACACCTTAATAGTTGACAATTGACATTTTTAAAGCAAGATCAGCTTTTTAGTTCAGCAGTAAATAAAATGCTACCATTGATTCAAACATATTTGAGCTATAGCTGCCATTTCTACCTAAGATCAAAATAACAGTCAGTGACATAATTTGTGCATGCAATTTTGATGAATGAACCTCAAGTACAGGGTCACACACTGTTGCCTGGGGCCACGGCAATCTAATACTAAGTTAACATTGACTTTTTCACCGTACCAGCTAGTTATTATAATAACAATAACTAAATTGTGTATATTACCGAATAACTCTGGCCAAATCATATTGTGGCTGGTGGGATACAAATATGCACTGCTTGTAATGTATTCCCAAGCTGAAACCAAATTGGGTGATTTTCCTTTTCTTAAAAACCATGTCTGTATCAGAAATTGAGTTGGAGGTACTGGCTCTTTAAAATACATCAGATCAGATGATAATGACTGTTGACAAGGCTAGAGTTTGCATAATAAGGAACTCTGCTGCAACAGCAAAAACATGGTATTGCCACATTGAAGTAATGGCGAGCTAGTTTTAAGAATGATGACCTACATGTATATGAATAACACCCATTCCAATTTCAACTTCCACATGAAAAATTAAAACAAAAACTTATTGCATTTAAGTTAGAGAACTGTGTTGTTGAGAAAATTACCCATCAAAATAAGAGTTATAGAACAATATTTTCAAATGTCAAATTGCTGCCATCTGACTATATCATACACCTGTTTGTCACCACAATTTAACACATTTGGGCGTTTGTGAACTTGTACAAATAAAAAAAAATCAAGGAATACAAGCAATGTATCAAACATTTTTATGGACAATTGCAGGATAGCTGTGTGAGGCTAGCTGCCTGAGGCTAAGTAACAAAATTCACTCTTGAGCAAAATTTCAAATCTAGGAGTGAAATCTGTAGAGAACAAAAAATTGAAGAGTGACTTCACTCTTACAATATTTTTATAAGAGTGAAATGCTAAGTGTAAGATTATTTTACTTGATATGGGGTGAGTGAAATTGCTACAAATGTAAAAATTGTGAGATGTGAAATGAATTTCCAACAATTGTTTACCCCCGATTGTTCATTTGCATCTAGACAAGAGAAAAATGAACCTTCGGAATAACGAACCTTGGGAAAAATTAACAGCAACCTAAAAACCTTGGATTAAGTAGAGAAGATACAAATTATGTCAGGATTGTATCTTGTGAAATAATTAATTTGAATAATGTGCATTATATTAAATCTAACGTTTGTGACCTCTGGGATTACAACATTTATGCATTTCTAGAAAGTGCCATGTTTATTTGGTTAACTCGTATCATGTTCTCATGTGCAGATGTAGAGTTTGTTTGCTGAAAAAATGTGTTGCTGAGATTCAGCAATTTCACTTACTCCATATCGAGACTCGAGAGTGAAATACTCTTGAATGTTGCATTTCACTCTTTGAAAAATATTGTTGAGAGTGAAGTCGCTCTTCAACTTTCTATTCTCACCAACACCTAGTACAGATTTCACTCTACAGATTTTCAATTTCACTCTTGAAAATGTAGCTCCATGAGTGAAATACTCCTGAGAAAAAATGCAAGTGGAATTACTGGAGACTGTGAGATTTAAACTCTCTCCTCCCATTTAAATATATTATTGTGGTTCACAAGAGAAATAATTTTACCTTCCCTGTCATATTTTGTCAATGTATTGTACATTACTCCAACCATACAATGGCATAGGGAATACATCCTGTCCACGTTTGAGCTCCATACAGATCCTAATACAGAATTTTTAGAAACTCCAGTGTAGCGTAAAAAAAGCTGTATAGATCGCTGCTTGTCAGGAGTCGGTCTCAGAATGCAATTACGGGCCAATGTCCTTGGCTCACCTCGGTCGCTACTATGCTCCATTTAGCTGCTTGTGAGAAGAGCTATCAGTGCAAGGTGGCGCCACATTAATGTGGATTGTCGTGCATCAAATGACCGTGACTAAAAATTGAGGTCTAAAACAACGGCCGGTCCTGCCCTCATTGTCAAACTTGTGTGTAGTTAATTGCTTATTAATTTTTTAAATCAAGCATATTTAATTAAAAATGAGCCTGGCATTTCACATTGTGATATTTCTTACCATAAATATTTGTAAATTAGATGATATTGATGGTGTATGTAGTTTCTTCTTTCCTTTTATCAATCGGCAAATTTTAACCAAGTTTTATTTAACTAACCAAGTTTTATTTAACGTTTGATAAACATTTGGCAAATACTTGTTTAGAAGTCAACATTTGGGATTGACAAAATGTAGAAATCCAAATTAATAAATTTGCATTGATTTTGTGGGGGAGGGGTGTTTAAATTGACCAAGAATTGTACTTTAACTGGCTGCAAGCATTGCTGTAAAGCACATTATTTTACCGGCTTGATATTTTCATATATGGCTAATAATAGCATTTTTAGTTTAGGTTTGTTTGTTTAAATTCTTTTATCCCCATCAAACAAGTTAATATGGGAACTATGAAAATGGTGAGTGGATGGTAAAAATGTCAACCCAAAGTGATTCATGTATCAACATATTTAGTGGATTTCAATGGGCACATGACTGTACATACATGTAGCAATGGCAAATCAATTTGTTAAATGCAACTTAGCAGTCTCCAATGGAGGCTTGCTTGAATGAAAATCTAATTGTCAGCTTAGTCCATAGTTTGGTACTGTATAAATTATTGTTTTCATATCTTGGGTTTGTTGCCCTCATCAGAGTTCTTGAATTTGTTGATGGGGTGGCATTGCCCAGAGGGGGACCAAGTTGGATGGGGGGACAAAGCCAAAATTGGTTTTAAGAGAAAAAATTTAAGGTTTTATTTTAAATCTTATAAGCCTAAAACAAGGGTTTCTGAGGCATTATTTAGCTTTTAAAAAGTGATATTTTTATCAACTGGATGCAATCGCAGCTAGGAGTACAATTTATTTTCTGGGTCAGATGGGGGATTCAGCTGATATGGCCAGGGTGTCCATTTTTTGCAATATATATTGCCACCATTTATCAGTGAGTTGCCATTTGATAATACATGTATGTCTCTGAATCGCACATTTCCTGACCGAGTAAAAGTATGGATCTAATAAATATTTTGATTCTTTCAAAGATCAAATTTAATAGATCTTCTCAAAAATCTTGTTCCAGACTTATTTCCCACAACAGTTAGTGTACCATTAGTATTTTGTTTTGAGGTCTGAACTGAAACCAACACAGCATTGCGGAAAAAATCACAGCAAAACAAGATGGCATGTCCACTTCAGTTAGGTGACCCCATCAATAATAGTGCCCCGATGAACCAGACAACCCACCTGGCTCATTAGCAATAACTTTCACTCTACTCAGTAGCATGATGACAAGCATGGAATATTTGTTGGAACCTAGAGTACACAGGGAACCAACCCAACTGCCCCTTAGCTGTTAGTGGAATGGGCCTGATTTTAGTGAAATAAAAATTTCACAATTTCTAGCAAGATTTACCACCTATCTTTGTTGGGAAGTAAATGAAACTAGGTATCACCATAGGTATGTGTTGATCAAACTGTTGATTTTTCCCCGTTTTTTTAATTCCATTTGGGTCGGGTAGCACAGCATTGAAAATGCCGGAATTGTATGTGAATATTTACTTTGTACCATACGCTTTTGTGGCATGGTAAAGAAATCAGTGGAGCTTAGGCCGCTCTTAATGCAAAATCAGCAGGAAACTCCATAGCTATTCAACTTGCTTGCTCAATAACAATACAAACTGCTTATGACTTTGTCAAATACCAAGCCTATGTACACACTGTTTGATCTGTGCAATTAGAATATTTTCTGTCGTTTGGCTGATTGAGGGTGGCAGAAATAACACCGAAATATACTTATTCATGATTCCAAATCACAACATTTTGATTTTCCAAATAAAGTTTGAAATCCCAATTAATGGGGAAACCATCTATACATGGAAATGAAATGTATGAGACATTGCCAATCCAGTTTGCCAATATGATGCAAAAAAGGTCCAAAAATATTTAATACATTTGTACCAATACAATTTGAGAGCTTTCACCTCAAAATGAAACTTAAATTACAATCCAAATCCATGTACACAGTCATTTAACACATATTCCTGTGAACTTGCCCTTGAAAGTGATGTTATTATCTTAGGTGTATAGTGAATATCCTACTCCAGCAACAATAAAGGAAGTTCACAAGTTCAAACTGTTATCACGAAGGCAACAATTCAGGAAAGAAAGAGTGACAATTTGACTCGTTCGGCGCTTTTTATCCTTCCAAGAAGTCAAAAGTATCCAAGCGATTTGTGGTGGGCACTTGAGCATAAGGTGTGTATCTTCTTTGATCTGTAGTGAGAGTGGGCACTTGGGCATGCATCCCTACATGTAGTCTGTATCAATAGACAAGGTCACTGGCAGGGATTTTGATGAAATTTGGACCAACTTCCAATAATTAAACTAAGTACTTTCCCCTTTATCATCTAAATTTTTTTGAGATGACAGTTTTTGCGTAAATTTCTTTGAACCATTTTGAAAGTACCCTGCTAAATTCAGCAAAAAAACTAAGTATTAGAGGATATCAATTGCAAGTGTTTAGTGGGTCCAAGCAAACCCAAAAGTAATATGGGTTTATGTTCTGTGGGGTGTTTTTTAAGTGCATTGTTTGTATCCTAGAACTTCATTTAAATTATTATGTCATAAAATACCCTCGAGAAAAGCCTCATATGTTAATGACGTCAAGGTCCATACTAAGGTCAAATGTCATCTGTGGTTCAAATACCAAATTTACTTAGAGAACCCCCCCAAAAAAAAAGTGACACTGTAGAATTTAAATTTCTCTTGGTAATGATATAGGTCCATGAACGACTTCTCAAATCTCTCAATTTTGATGGAGTAAGTGGGGGACGGAGTATTGATCAGGTCACCCACCTTAACGTTTACACTCATCTACTTGCATTTATCTAATCTTTCAATTTTTTTTTATTATCATTTTGTTGTTTCCTTTTGTACTTGTTTAACTTGAGAAAGTGATTAATAGTTCAAAACAATAGATCTGTTATGCTCAAACAAAACAATGTAATTTTCCTATTTGAAACACTTGAAAATTAGTCGGCAAATTTCAAAACGTAGGTCTTTTGTAGTCTTGTCCGATACACCTCTCAAATGTTATCATTAAGTGTTCTTTGAATAAATCAATCAAGTGCAAATTATGTGAATCTATCATTAGAATAACTCCTCATGTCCTTTAAATAAGAAATAGCTTTTTTTTTTTTTTATCATAACTTGCAGTAAAATAAAAGTAACATGACCGGACTTTCAGAGCCTGGCCCATCATTGAAACACGAAGCTGATTTTTTCACCAATATTTTGGCCTGTTTGGGGTGGAGCCAGACCACATCCACTCTTGGGAATTTGGCCAATCGCTATGTTTTATCCATACCCAACACCCGAGGTTTGTTTGAAGTCAATCCCACAATGCAATGCACCAGTTTTGGGAAATTTCACTCATATGGGTCATGTGATTACATAAAATCCTATCCTTTACCATAAAAACCCTGACTTTAAACCTCATTTTAGCTCACAAAGCGGAGGTACTTAGGGAATTTTTTGCATGATTATGAAATTTATTGTTGTTGTTAAACTTGTGGAAACACTTGTTATCCTTAAAGGCCGACTCAGAGATTTCCTGAGGAGTGCGCCCTCAATTTCCAAAAATCGTGTTTTTTGCATGTACATAATTCTGTCCATATATTAATCACGGTGTGTGAACTTGCTAGCGTAAATAAATCGAATTCCTTTTCCTTCATATAGAAAAGCAACAACTTTGGTTATAAAAATTTCCGGATTCGGAATTTGTTATACACAGTAACCCTATGGGACGTAATACACACATAAATGTTTACCTGCATCAAAACGAAAAATCCGTTCATCTCAAATTTCGGATTGTGTATTTTATGTTCTATCTTTAGTTCTAGTTGACTATTTTTCATTATTCCACAAAAAAATAATATTTCGCAAATCTCGGAGTCAGACTTTAAGCACTGGCATGTGTTTAGTACAGTACGTATAGGCACATTGCTTACTGCATCATGTGATTGATTCAAAACACCCTCTCCCACACTTAACTACATGCTTCAAGAAGTTCGTGCTTCGTATGAGGACCCCTTTGTACTATTGCAGAAGTCAGAGCATTCTAATGAAACAAGTTATCAACTATTTTTGTCTTAGGCATGCGTGCTGGTTCATTTTTACTTTCCTCCCAATTAATGTAATGGATTACACTCATTTAAAGGTGTTGGTTGGCATTCGTTTCTTTTCCTTTTATGCTTTTAGGCTAGTAGAAAGCATATAGCAGAGAGTTATATGGAAATGATTTTGTCATAAAAAAAGTAAGAATTTAAACCCAGAAGACATGCAACACTCCATTGTTTTCAACCGACCCTCTCTTGAATAATTTCCTGCAAAAGACATGTTGCAATTCACGAAGTAATGATACGAAATAACATTCAAATACTTTCATGTTCAGAAAATCCTGTTTAGAGCCGCTTTATGAAGTGGTATTGGGCTCCGTGGATAAACCGATCTAACTGCCTCAGGAACATATGGGTGATCCCATTTCTAGCTGGAAGTAGTGATACTCTTGACACAAGTACTGAGTGGAGAGTCGGTCTGCATGTAAGCACTGGCGCCAGTGGCCCGCTGTTTACATTCTGTAGCAGCAAAGAGCCAGGGAAGACCAATCTCTTTCTGTTTATGGCTTGACAGGGCAGGACCTTTGGACAATTTGACCTCCTGACTGCCATGGTTGCCTGGAGGTCATCTTGGATGGATGTTTCTTACTGGGTGGTGTAGTCAAGAAAGGAAAAGGGCAAAAGGTACTTCTCAATAGGGTTCAAAATTAAATTGTAATATTTGTTGGTTTGCTAATAACTTCTTTTTTCCAAAATGTTATCAAAATCAAAATACATGTTATCAAAATAGTCATGATGATGACATCAATACTAAGAACTTACTTTCACAAACTTGTTTTCGACACTCGCATAATTGAAGTGAGTGTTGAATTTGCAAGTTTGCTAATTTGTTCAAGTCCACATTGAGGCAAAAAAATATAATTTCAAGAAAAAAAGAAAGGAAAGAGGTCTATTAAAGCTAACTTAAATTTCCAGTTTGCTCAATGCATAAAGTACTCCCTACAACTCTGCCATTGGCTATGACTGTGGGTTTGCCTAATTTGCTGTAGACCATTTGGGCAGTACCAGAGCACAATGCCAAGTTTTCCACAGTCCAATCTGAAGTGTTTATTCTGGTAGAAATGCAAGTCTTCCAGCAACATTTTTGAGGGCCCTCAAACCTGACTGTGTAAATTGTGAGGGAAGTTCTGTACATTGATGTTCATGTGCTTCAATAGGTGAAGCAATTGACTATGTTTGGTTTCGAGTAGGTTCTCTTTAATTTTAATTTGAGAGGAGGAAGCAAAAACTTCAACCAACCGCAGATATCAAAACTTTTACAGCGAGATGGTGCGCTTTAAATGGGATAAGAATAAATTGAGCACTTCAAATGAGGAACCATTTCAAGTTGCTGCCACAATGATTGTCTGCCAACAAGATGTGGACTCGCAGTGGGGGCTTCACTTCCAATCCTCTGCCCTTCGTATTCAAGTGTCTATTTTGGATCAAATAATGTTTTCGTATTTTCCATGGCCAATTCTGGTTTTGGTTGTCTGTACTCGACAGTACTTTGCTAATTAGGGTACTTATTGAAAAATGAGCGATGGTGTAACACTGTACAGTGTGGGTGGTTTAATTTTAGAAACAAATTTATATACTGTTATAAATATCAGATGACTCTTGTACATTAGGAATGTTTCAGTAATGTCTCTTATAAAGACAGTGCTGACATAACAATGTCCCAATACAGCAACTTCAATCTCTACTTTGGTCAAAAGTATGCCAAATGTAAAACTGACCAAGTTATTTCATAATTAAAATCGCTTTTCATAGGTAACACTTAGAGTCACCTGAAGTTTAGTACATGTCAATATTGTCACGTGCTTCACTAGAAGTATTCATTGCTATTATACTACTTATTTGAGCACAATGGTCGGTTAGATAATTTCTGTTTCGGAGTTGTGTTTGAGGTACACAGATATTCACTGGTTGACTTGGATGCTCCTCCAATCAAAGGTAATTAATGTCAACCTTCCGACCCCTTAAATAGCATATCTCATCATAGATACAGGTTTATCTTGTCATATTTAATTAGGTGTTGGTTGATCCTCATGAAATGGTGAATTATAAGAGTTCCTCGGTTTACAGTACTCACCAGACCAGCAGACGAAGCCTAACTACACTAATTTTTTTAAACAACTTTCAATTTTTGAAATGAGTACTTCTCTTTCCCTATATTTTTATTTTCATTTAAGCATCAAGTTGTTGTGTTTGTAGTGCATACAGAGGAGTCAAGATCATTAGAAAATTATTTAAAGAGGATAACAAACAGACATTTATGATGACATAACCTAGGTAATAAACTTACCAATTACAACATTTGAAATGGGTTCGAACCATATAATCTACAATTGTCACAAATCACTAACTGCACACATGTAGTTAGTGTTACATGGTATGTACGTGTTCAAATAATTACGACCTGATTTGGAATGCCTGTGACATAAATGGCAAGTGAAGTAGTAATTAACATGGCAGAGTATGGACTATGATGGATATCACAGTAGAATCAACATTTGTTTATTGTTAGTGGGTCTCTTTCATTGCCAAAGTTGGTGTGTCTCTCTGCTTCCCCCCCTTAACATTCATATTTTTTTCCAGAGCATGTTCCCTCCCCAATCTGAGAGTCCCTGCTGAATTTTTAGATGGGCACGGGCCATAAAGAAGACATTCTGAACTCCAGTAAACAGATGTAAAATTAGCAAAATAGTGTTTTTATTACACAAAAAAGGTTGTCCTGTTCTTAAAATATTTTGTAAAAATGCATCCCCCTCGAGAAGTTACTAGACATTTACCTATCGAACTATACTTGAAATATGTGACAGCAGCATGTTCCCAAAATGCCATCTGTCTGTCTGTCTGTCCCCCTCCAGAAAATTACAGATTAAAATCCCAATAGCAACCTGGGATACAAATGGTCTTAAGATTAGGCTGTTATCAATAGAGACGGTCTTGAAAACCAGATTGTTGCCATCCCAATATTGGGACAACCTTCCGAAGGAAATGACAGCCCACATTTACTTGCAATACCAAGTACAGTGTATCATATTCATGAGATTGGCACTCCCTTATCTCCCCTTCAAATTCTTCTACTCCAATTCATTCCACATCAATGTAAATGGCTATCTAGAGATTGCCATTGCAGGATTTGGAAGAAAAGACATTCTGAAAGTGATGAATATGTATTTTGGCCTACATAAGCATTTCAGAATTGGGAGATTGTCTCCAAAATTGCAAAATTCTTGCATTTTACAGTAATTCTTGTCAATTGAGTTTTCGCACTGCCTATTGAGACATTTGGCAAGCAATATAAATCCATTAAATGTTCAACATTCCAAAAGATTAGGACTGCAGACAGTTTGCACATCAACTTTGTAAACCAACATTTCATTTGAAGATGATTGCCCCAATTAAAAGCTGAACTCTTTGTTAAACATGCATAAAAGGTGAATAAACCTTGAATTGATTTATCAACACCAATGCCTTTTGTGTTGAGTTCACCTCTTTCAGCCATTAGTGTACATAGTGTGTGAAACTTAGTCTTCAAAATTAGCACACTATGAGGAACTCGGATAACAGGCGATTGCAAAGCACCTTCCCTCAATTCAATTACCAAATCTCCCTAAAATATGTATGAAGAGCATCAGGAAAGGACTACAAAAGCAACTCACAATTCTCTTGCTTTACTCAATTATTTATATTCTGGGTATGTACATGAGGGCATCTCTTCAAGGGGAAGTACTCAAGTGGTAGTAATTTGTTCCATTTTCAATTTGAGCGTTTTGGGTATTCCTGGCAAGCTGTTAAGAAAAAATAAAAAAATATCCATTATGTTAAACTCTATCCTTTTAATGATATCCGTTTAGCAAGTGTCATACTGATGTTGATTGAAATGCTTTTAAGTTCCTTTTCCATCTTCTCGACGTGATTAAGACGATTAAATTCATTTGATGCATTGTAAACCTAAACAGTATTTAGACGTGTAATTAAAGAACAAAATCCCATAAGGCTGAGAATAAAACTACAATTTGAACTTCACATGGGAAACAAGTATAAATTTTATGAGTTTGATCCCCAGTTAATGAGGGATACTGGAATTACAAATCATAAACAGTGGGGTATTATTAGAGCGGTTATACACTACAGCACAAAAAAGCCGGAAACAGATTTAATCAATATATAATGCTATACTTCACTGATGTATATATTGAGGAGGGCAGGCAGCCCTGGAGATTTTCAGTTCGTAATTTCTCAATTTTTATTATTCCATTAAAAATTGTTCAAAGTGTTAAAATTCCCTGTGTGTATGTATGTATAGAAACAGTGAATCAATCAACTAGGCAACTACTCATTGACCTCAGAGCTGTAGCAGTGAGCTAAGCCTGATGAATGTAGAGTGTGCCAGTGATTTTCCCTTTATTTTTATGATATGGCTGGTTGTAGTCAGGTAGTCTGGCTCCTGCTAGAGGCCACAGGGGTTTTGACTGCCATAGCGCAGCCAAGCAGGGCCTTTAAATATGGCCCAGGATTTCGAGCATGACTTGGCAAAGCAGGAGAGAAGCCCAAGCTGTGTGTGTACAGTCTCACCGAGCACTGTCATCGAACCACAATGCACCACATAATATATTGAGGAGAGGTTGTCTTTGTTTGCACTTCCTAAATAACTCTTACCATTGTATCAGTCTTGTTCCCATTGTATGGTGTCCGCACAATGCCCATGAGTTAATCAAGGGCACTGCAAGAATGATTTTGAAAAGAAGGGTATGAATGGGAGTTTTTACTATGTTGTGATCATTAGAGCGATCACAGTCAACTTGGTAGACTTGGTGGTGTCCCGTACTGTGTGTTGAGGAAGTTTGGAGTCGATTGCAAATCTCACATCGTTTTTCATGGCAGACAGAAAAACAATAGCGAGTGAATCCCATTTTTTAGGCGATTCTCTTTTATTGGATGTTGTTTTAGTGGCAAGTGACTCGAGCAATATGTGAAGTTAATGGGAAATGTAGACTGTTATTTTTCCCAAGATTTTTGTTGGCAATTGCATCTTGGCCAAGAATGTTTTGTTTTGTGTTGTTTTAAATATGCACATAATGTGATCACACAAATTGAGTTGTTTTTAGGAAAAGTATTAGGACAGATCTTGAAATATTAGAGGGACTACTATGTGGGGTGGAGGTGGAGGGGAAGACTATAAAATAGTAAAAATAAAGATTTCAAAAAAGATGTGAAAAGTTTACTTATAAGCTTTTGACCACATGTTACATTGTCAGATTTGACATAACTTGACAGTTGTAACACAAATTTCTCAAGCCCAGAGGTACGTGCACAAATGCCTCATAAGTTACAGTGGCTATTTAAACCTAATCATTACTTCATTCATTTCCTGTTCTTCCAAATATACCATCCTAAACTGGCTGCAAATGGTTTAGCAAATGAATCAGACTTGAAGTTAAAGCCACAGCCACATTGAGTCTTTAATTCTAGAATTTTATGTCGGATTTTGCCCTTAATTGGCAGTGTAGCCTCATATAACAAAAGTTTGTAATTAGGCCTACTGTTTGTGAAAGTAGTCTGCAGACATTAAAACCACATTTTTAAAGGTGCATTTCATGATTCTAGCACCTTTTGTTTTAATAATGGTTTATAGATATCCTTGAGAAAAGCTTATTCCAAAAATTTTAGTTGATTCCAATCTTGAGGTTTTGTTGTGTTATGAGCAATTGCTTGTATCCAAGTGTCTCATACGCCACTCTGCTGTAATTTATTATGTCTGTTTACAGGTAGAAAATACAAAACTGTGAATTCTTAACAGATACGGCCAAATTTGCACGCAAGATTAGGTACAGGCTAAATAATGTTTCAGATGATATAAAAATCTCAATTTTGAGGCAAGTATGAGGTTGTGGATTATGGAATGCCCTTTAAGCAGCATAGGCCCCTTTTGGAATGTCAGTAGTAAAATCTAGGCCTATAATACACCACAATCTGAATGCATTCAAAAGGTGCTGTTTCAGCAGTCATTTGTGAAGACCTTAGCAATTCTGCAGAAGTGGTGTGCTTTTGCTGATTTTTTTCCTCCAAGGAAAAGCTAAAAATTCAGAGAAAATTTTAACCAAAAGTCCATGGCAAGATTCAAAAAGTCCAGAAAGGGACAATTTTAAGGAGCTTGGTCCACTTCATAAAAAATATACAAATGTATACTCCCCCCCCCCCAAAAAAAAGTTCACTTCTTCAAAGTCCTGCATTTAGCCTGGTCTTATTTTGTGCATATATACCTTAGAACTCAATTGCTTCAATTTCAAAATTACTTTAAAAAAAACCCCATTAATTTAAAAAAATAAATTCCAACTCATATTTTGATACTTTTACTTGCTTCTAACTCTTACCATTGTTATTGCCATATTTTGGAGACTTTTTAGTCCTTTAATTAAATTTAAATTTCAAATTTACTCATTGATTAGATTATTAAATAATTCAAAGATGGGTAGGGATTAAAAAGTAGACAGGGATTGTTTACAAACAGACCTAAATAATGATAGCAGGGATGACAAGATGGCTAAGTACACGCTAACAGATAATGATGTCGCCCACTTCAGCTAGCCAGCATGCCTCCAACTTGAAATCTTTAGAGATTTATCTTGATACGGTAAACTGCATGGTTAATGCGTGGTGGGAATCTCACCATTTAGATTGCTACAGTATGATCATTACAGCACAGGCACAATAGAAATATTTTTTTTAAATCTCTGAATATGGACCTAGTTATTTAATTACATGTGACCTCTATAGTCTGTTTGCCATAAACTGAACATGACCGTAAGTAGACAAAATACTGTGATTATGCATTACTGATAGGAGATGCACAAATTAAGGACAAGAAAAAGGTTTGTTTCAGTATTCTATGCACATAGGATTAAAAAAACATTTTACCACTTTTCTTCTTTTTAAGGTTTTCAACAAATTTTAAACATTTTTTAGAACTGGTCAAGAAAAAAATGAGTGTTTGGCCGTCTAAAAATGCAATAAAAACAAAGAAATCCATGTAGTGCATAGTTTTTGTGTCGCCTGCCCTAAGGCAGGAAGACACATAGGGATCACTTTGTCCATTGTTGATGTCTGTTGTTGATGTCTGTTGTTGATGTCTGTTGTTGTGGGAAAGGGTTAACATTTGCCTGTAATATCCTCATACTTTGATGGATTTAAACCAAACTTGGGTCACAGGTGCAACATGGCATCCCCCATTTGTTGATGAGGTCAAAGGTCACATACCAAGGTCAAAGGTCACATACCAAGGTCAAAGGTCACATACCAAGGTCAAAGGTCATGTGAGGTCAAGTTGTAAGATCTCATTTGAAAAGTTGAAGTTCAATTGGAACCAAACTTGGTTTATGGAGTTTACATGCAAACCCTCATTTGTGTGAGGTCCAAGTTCACATATCAAGGTCAAAGGTCATGTTAGGCCTATCATTCACTAACCGCGACGGCAGGCGACACAAGCGGTCCGAGGACCGATGTATTTTTTTGACTAAAAAATGTTTTGGCCTAAAAACATAGCTTTAATTTGCCAAGGTGGAGCAATGACTCTAGAATGATAATTAACAACAAACTTGGAATAAGAGACATCCTCCGTCTTAGTCCAAAACACATAACTGGTCAAAGTATAATTCCACATGCAGAAACTCTTCATTGTCATGGTCATATATTTGTCATGGTATTAAAATCGCAGTTTTGGGCCCTTGAAATTGTGCACCTCCTGCTCAAGGGTGCCGGATTGTGTATCGATAGGAGCTTGTTTTGTGAGATGCTTGCCAAGTTCAAGACCAGTTGGTAAACTTCTGATTTGGTTATTGCAAGTAATTTGGACAAATTCACAAGAAAGTTTGTTCATTAGAGTGAAGTTTTGAGTGAATTAATCCAAAAAAGTAATGACAATTTATTAAGTTTTCCAAATCGATCCAGCATCAACAAACCTACATTGAGAAGCAACACTTTGCACACCTTTTTCAGTTAACTTGAACTTTTGCTGGGTGTCAGACTCCCTAGCTGGTCCATATCTCCCTACAAGGGGTGCTGGAACTCACAACCTCCAACAAACATGCAAAGGTTGCACCAGCGACATTTGAGCATTGAGGCAAAAGGAAATGCTTTCTATCCACCAGTTTGGTTGTTTTGTGTCCCAAGTCATTTTTGTTGGTTTTTTGCTCCTGTGGCCCAGCAGGGGCCAAAAGAAGTGTTGCCAAAAAGTGGAATAAAATGTCAAGAAAAGTGCATGCACACAGTTTTTGAATGGCTAACACTTAAACCAGTTCTGAACAATGAAACACAAACCAAGGTCAAATTCATGGAATGTGGAAAACTTTGAATTTCACCTCAAATTAATTGGTATCTTAGTGACAGTCCAAAATACTTAGTTTATTCAATTATTTTTTAGAGATCGAGAGAATGGTTACAATGAATATCAACAATTTGTATTGAAATAAAGTGCTCTATGAAGTAAAATATTTAAAGATATCTTGTTTCTTGATCAAGCCCCCCTCCCCCAATTCCCCATGTCATTTCTAAGTTCACTGACCTCAATACAGCCAGCAGCGAACATTGAACTCAACTTCATGGGCACTATACTAGCTGATTTGATTGGCTTATTTATAGGGTTATATGATGTAATTAGCCAAGAGAAGATACCAGTAGCTTCCCACAATGCATGGCTTCCATTGGAAGTTTTTGTACAGGTTGGCATGTGGATCGTTAGAGATGAAACGCTCTTAAAATGCCAGTTTGTGATCAGTACTCTGAATTAGCCATGTTTCATCACTAACGACCCACATCAGTACCTGTACAAAAACCTCCATTGGAAGCAATGCATTTGTGGGAAGCTATTGAAATCTTCTCTTTAATTAGCCATCAGAATGCTTTAAGAAAGGTGGTAAATCATGGGGTTAAAGGCTGACTCAGAGATTTCCGATGAGGGCACAACTTAGGCATGGTATACTTATGGCACGGTAAATAATGTGCATTTAATGTTCAATGCCATGAAAACGAAAAATCTGATTCATCTCTAAGTTTTGGAATTAAGCATTTTAAGTGACTATCTTTGAATATTTTTAATTACTATCAAAAAATTATTTCAAAATCTCTGAGTGAAGCCTTTAAATCGCATGCAAGAATAATAGAGTCCAATGTCCTGCAGCAGTTGAATTGTGGTTTTTCCACCATTAGCTACCCTATGACTGACTGTCTAGACAGTACATTTGGCAAACTGGCGATTCTCACAAAATTGGCAAAATTAAGTTGTTTACGGTAATTACAATTGTCGTACAGTTGAAGTGTCGCAATTTTTAGTGTCGGATGTTTTCTATCAAGCACAAGAAGGGTGTATTAAAACTGCATTGTGTTGACTCTTGTCTGAGAGGGCCCAAGTCAACGGAAGCGGTTTAGTTGGGTTTCATAGATTTGGAATGATTAATAAGTAATATTTCCTCCTTGTATAGGATGAGTGTCCCCAACCCGAGTACATAATGTCAAGTTTTTGGTAGCAAATGGCAAATCAGTCTTTTAATGTGGCAGTGGCTACATGCTATTTAGGTTTTATTACCTACAACCAGTGCTGGGTTTTATTGTAGGAACAGGAGGCAGACACCCAGTCAAGCAGAAAGTCTTTATCTTATAACATCGATAAATGAATTAATTTGTTCAAGATTACATAATAATTTATGGACCATAAATGGGGGGTTTGGGTGGTTTGCAAATATTTGATTTGCTGGTTGGTGTTTTGGCAAAAATGGATCAAACGCTTAGCCATGGGTTAGCTTTTGGGCAAACAAACTGATATATTGGTCAAGAATTCTGGAATTATAATTAATCATTAACGAAAGTGGAAGCTTTTTATGTGCTATTTCTAAGTATGAAATTAAAAAACCACTTCACTGTGAAAATTCCACTTTCCGGTCAGTGACGTCAATAAAATACCGTTGTAGCAGAGTATAAATTGATGTGATGATGAAACCTAGTGTTAGAAAAGATAGAAAATTGGAATCCTAATGGCTTTATCCTTTCTTAAAAACTGCACAAGTAACTGCCACATATCTTCTTCCTCTAATGGGAAGAAGCTTCCTCCGTTGTTTATGTCAGACACCCTGATTTCAAATGCGTGCATATTGCGATTCATTTTGAGACGGTATTATCTAGTGGCCTCCATATTGAGCTGTTTCACTCTTGACAGAGCAGACATCTTGTCTCCATATGCCTTATTACTCGCAAGCAAGGACAGTGTTTCTTCTTTTGATGACTGACCTTGTCACTGGTCAGTTGAATTACTGCAGAAGTGAAGATTACTGCAATCTTGATTTATTTCTAGAAAAAGTTCTCTCAGGCAGAATTCTTGAGTATACTGGAGTACTGGGCATTTCTTAATGATTGCAAGGTTTTGGCAGCGGGGTGCCTAAATAGTAACATCAATTTGCTCATTCCTACACTCATATATTTGGATGTGGCAAAACAATGTCGCTTCTAATATCTCAAACTCGCTGCTAATTTTATATTTGGTAAGGAATCGATACTTTGCCAGATGATTGCTCAAAGTGCATGTCACCTCTGCGGCATGCTGAGGGCCTCCCTTGTTGCAGCTTGTTGCAGCAGCTAGGGGACTTGCAGGGGTTCATGGGAATTGGTCTATCGGCTCAGTATGGCGGATAGTGATTAGGCACAGGGCATACTGAGAGGGCAGCCATATTTTGTTGGTAGCATTACACATCCGTCCAATAAAAAAAGTGGTGGACTGAAAGAGTTACTTGATCAGTGCCGAGGCTGCAGGAACCAAAGCTGGCAGCAACTGATGTCCAGATCAGATGACTCATGGGTATTTTGCTCGCAAATATTGCAAATTTTGCATATTACCATGGCAACCGTCATTACGATTTGTCTGTCATTTTGTCTGTAGTGTCCTCCTTCAGGTGTTTCTGCTTAAAGCGCTTCATCAGTACCTGTTAAGCATTAACAATTGCCATTCAAATGCGAAAACAATATTTAATAGTATCTATTCACTATTTTGTACCTAGGAGTTTACAATTTGTAGAAAAGGCCAAGGTTTTACAGAAATACATTATTTAAACAAATTTGAAAAGCAGGGCTTTAAAAGTGACATCATCAAACTAAATAAAACTAAAAGAAGTGGGAATGTTAATTTCATTCATACCAGCACAAGACTGCAAGGTCAACGTTCTTGGCTATATTGAGCTACTGAAAGAAGGAACAAGCAAACTAGCTCCATACGCGCCGCCGCCGCGCTGTAGTGCCGGATGGTACATTTGAAATGAGGGTGATTTCATTTTGTTAATGGTGGGAGGTAAATGACCTCTAGCATTCATACGGAGCTCCATAATAGCTTGTAAAGGTCAGTATTCACCTGGAATGGTACGTGTGCCACCAAAGCTGTACTCAGCATCGCTTGAAGTACCAGTCAGTCCAAAGTTTTTCAAAGAAATCAGTCTGCATTCATTGTGATTTAACAAATTAATTTGCCATATGCCATTTTCTGCGGCAGCAATGAAAGAGGACAGTCGCTTTTTTGCGCTCATTAGTGAATCATTACTTTGGAGCCAGACATTTACTGATTGTGGCAGTTTATAAGGGTTGTATGATTATTATTTTCTTGTCCTGGATTTAAAAGAATATTATGCACATATTTATATGTATAAGGCCGATATGGTAATATTTTATTGTTTCAATAACCCGTCTTTCTGACATACTTACTTTTCTTTACAACACAAATGATTTTTTAATTTGGTAATTGTTTCCATTTCATTTCACAGTTGTTCCATGATGAGATTGTGAGTGTACGGTTAGATAAAATTATTTTCATATATCACCCAGAAATGTGGCGCCGCAGCCAATTTTTATTGTAAATTTATTAAATTTCACATTAACTCAATGATGCTTGACGCCAAGTTTTCTGCAATAGTGGACCATACGCTCAGTTCCAGCTTATTTTTTTCCATACAAATCGAGTTAATATTGTAACATGGTGCCAGCTTCGCACCCAATTCACAGAGATTCTTGTGAAAATAAACTCATCAGTTGCCACGGTTTTGCTTTTAGAATTAACTAAAAAATGCCTTGTGTGCTAAATTTAACCAAGCAAATTGCAAACTTTGGCACTGTTGTGATAACTGATACACAAACTGTCTGCGCTGGAGACTAGTCCTTCAATGGCTAATAATAGTGTGTTTTGTGTTTGGTAACTGCGCACAAAAATGCAACTTGCATTTCGAATGAAAAGGATCTATGGTGAAAGCCTCTGGACAAAAACCATTGTCATCTCCAACTCCCATTGAAAAGACCCCCAATACACTAATGAGGCAGGCCATTGTTAAATTCTTGTAGAAATATGCACAGTGCTTGGATAATGCCCAATATGAAAAATGGCTGCCTGCTGAGAGCAGGGATGTTTCATTGAGATATTTTAGTATTGTAGGTGGAAATAAATTAATAAAATAATATTTTGGATTTTGGACAGGGCCGGCGAAAGACTTATCAGTAGTATTTAGGAGTAAGGGTTATGGTACTTTTTGATAGTGGTTAGAGAGACAGGATGTATTTGGGCAATTGAATTACGGAATGGTAATTTGAAGTAATAAAATGGGAAATGGTAGGAGTCAGGAAACAGCCCAATCGGAATTGCACTTGCAAGTTTTGGAGTGTTTATTTTTGACCCCTTCCTAAAGAATTCCTATCTTTTCCCTTTTCCTCAATTAAAAGGGTGGAAGCTTTAAGTGTGGAGACAGCTTTGGGTTTGTACTTAAGGCAATTACAGTAGGGTTTAAAAAGTAGGGCAAATATGTAGTAATTTTTACCACAAATGAAGTGCTGGTGTCATTGTCTGCTCATAAACATTGTATCAGCAGCATGTGTCGCTCCTCATTTTGCCGACATACTCCAAATTTGACTGGAAGGCTCCGTAATCCCGCTCTGCCATGCAGCCAGGTTAACTGTCTACGCATGGAATTCATGGAAATCTCCGTGTATAGTTTTAACAAATGCAGCCTTCCCAAGATAAAGTTCCTTTTTACGGAGGTCCCTGACCCTGGCACGTTACCGCAAGTGAGGGAGCACAACATGCAAAAAAAGACGCAGCAATAGCTGCTGCAGCAGAGCAGCCCCGAGGCACCACTTTATACATGAGCTGTGTGCCACCATGTCAACAACATGCATTGGATTCATATGATTCTCAGTTTATTCACCTAGCTCGCTATCCCATCTCTTGCTCCCACTGCCAGAATTTCATTATCAACTTTACATTGTATGTGTAGTATGCTGGGATATGAAGAGCCTCTTGTATTTCAGCGGCCGACCGCGGTTCAGTTGAGGTGAATAAAAGCTTTTGTTTCACAGAATTTCTGGACTTCCTGTAGTTTAATTACAAATTAGTAACATGAATATTATCTTTAGGTAAATAAATTGGCTCATTTGCCAGTCATGTCCTCATTTTGGTAATTACTCAAATTACAATGTCAATTTGTAGAAGGGCGTAGTGATTATAATTGTGTTTAGAATTATCAGAGTCCGCCATCATAGTAATCCATATTTACATTTGGAGGATTATCTGGATGAAGTACTTTCCTTACAAGTATTTGGTTTTGTGATTACATTTTTGTGGATCATTGTATTCAGAAAAATCCTGTGGTTAATTGTGAAATATTTTGACATTTTGCTGTACAGGAACCCACAGTCAACTGGCATAAGCATTATTGCCGTAAGCCTATCCGACCCACTGGGATGTTTGTTGTGGAAGAGTAGGCTAGAACAAACTGTGGTCATCACTCTTGTATTGCCTCTCATAATACAATCATGACATACCTACCAGAATGTCTGCCAACGGTTAACCTGGAGACACAAAAACTCTTGAACAAGCCTCAAAACACCTGATTATTTAGAGAGTTCATAGACATTTCTGTAGGGTTTTGCTTTCAGTTGGGTCTAGCCTCATTTAGCCATGGCACCATCCAGAAATAGATGGGGAACAACACTTGGAACAGGTACCTGTGTGTGTCTTTGAAATTATCATACAAGTGAATTCAAGGCTTGTTCCAGCTCGTACCGGGGGAACAAGCACTTTTCAGAAAGCAAAGGTTTACATAGAGGGGTTCAGTGTAGGGTCTTTATCATGGGGTGGTCATGGAAGGGGAAAAAGCACTGCGACATTGAGGCAACTTGTGGTTGGTTGTATTTGCTACTGTTTGGACATCATACTTGTAATTGTGTGGGTACCCAAACAAAAAGTACCTTGTCATTTTTTGCCACTTGAGTTTGATATTGTTTCCAATTTGATCATGGCCATTGATTTTCACAACAAAAGGACCCTTAAATACTTTAACAATTTGAATAGTTTGAAATGTACACACCGAATTGTTCCTGAATAGATTTTATTTAATGTTTAACAACACACCTAGTGGGCCTTTAATCAGTCCTCGCCAGATCACTTTGCTATCTGATAATTCCAAAATTGTTTCAAAATTAACTTGAACGTTTCAGCATTTTCTGAATCAAGGGAAATAAGCAGATTCCTAATCAAATCAACATTAAGGTATATTATACTGGACTGGCTCCATGTTTTAACTGATCAGCATCGGGTGAACTCATTATTTTCACGTCTTTGCACAGCATTTGGCCGTGCACTTGGCAGTAGTAAAGATAGACCTTGGCCAGCAGACAGTTGGGCACCAAGCAGCCATATTAAAGCGTGTGGGAGGTCAACCTTTGGCAGGCCAGCACGGCACCACGTTTCTCTCAAGAGAACAGGGACTACTACTCAACAGCTGCCCCACACTTCCTTTTGCATTATTTCAAGTCATTGAAACATGTAATAAAACAAAAACAAAAAATTGTCAGGGATAAAATATACTGAGGCGTACAATGAGCTTGGGCATTGCTATGGTTATGCAGAATGGGTTGTGGAATGGGGAGCGCTCAGTACCAGGGTTATTTATGAAGATTGATATCACTGAGACTGGGAGAGCCTGGAAAATATGCCATGGTAGCCATTTTGATATTTAAGGGTCATAGAGGTCAAGAAGAAAGGCATGCTTGTTTGAAACGTTGCTACAAGTGCCAGGAATGTTCTCATAGAGGGTACTTTTTGATCAGTTGTAATTTGTAGACTTTTAACTAGTACTAAGTAGTTCAAATTAGAAATAGGATTGTTCAACTAATAGATTGTTCAACTTAATCTCTGTGATATATTTTCTGTGAAATGGGTCAGTATGTTCAGAATACATTTAAGTGAACCTCTGAGTCGGAGCTGAGTATCGTTCAGTCTACAGATGCTTCTCACAGAGTCGTCAATACTTTCCCTCCCTCTCCAATCAGATACAGGTTTTGATTGAGTTCAATTTGTTTATACCATCCACTTCAGTTGGCATTGCAATTTACTTCAATTCACAAAGCAGATGTGAATTCCTATTCTCCAACTGGCTCCTTTTACTTCTGCAATACACAGATTTCCAATTGCTAAAAAGGAGGGGGAATCAGTAAGCTGAAAAATTATTGATATATTTTCTGCATGCCCTAATTCATGGTGTACATAAATTGATGGCATTGTATGTTGCAATATTTTTTCCCCTAAATGTAGTTTTTCGATACAATTTTTGTTGTCAGTTTTTTATTTATTGTTTCCTGGTAGTAGATGCACTCTCTGTAGCATAAAAATATTGCTGAAAGCTTACTACTGAATCATCCGACATCGTTGTTTGGACTCTCAAAAACACAGAAATGGCAGGGAGAGCAGTTTGCCCAATTTTTCCACTTCAAAAAATTATGAAATATGGATAGGCAATATTGAACAAATTGAGAATGCAGTCTGTGTATACATTGTAAGGCCACATTAATTAATGTGACTGGTACAGACAAGTTATGAGAAATTAATAGATCATTGTCTTTTTCCCTTTTCTCTGCTCGCCGCCATTCTGCTTAGGGACATAAGGCACAGCATTAGAATGAATTAATCCTTGTTTGATAGTATTTAGCCTTGGTAGGTTGGGCCCAGCTAATCCAGTTGGAGTCATTTCCGTGAATTATAACAAGTCTGCAGACTCTCTGGCCGGCTGGCATACAAGCCCCTAGCCAAGCTTGCCTGCCATGCAGCAGTTTTGTTGGCTCATTTAGCCTTCTGGTCAATAGCCTGATTAATGAGGGAGTTGTAATATTAATGCTGGGGCCATTGTGGAGCCAATTGTTGTTATCGGTTAGACGGTTACTGTATGAGTAAGTAGCAAATATTGAATGCGATGCCATATTCAGGTCGCTGCTGATGCTGCCGCTGTGTGGACCATCAAATTTCAATGCAGTTTCAGTTCTGTTTTAAAAATTTGGGAGGAAAATTCTAAAAAAATGACGAAGCAGGGCATTTTGATGATCAATAACTACAGTTACATTCATAATTCCTGTACATTTTGGAACATCGCACATATGTGTTTGTTCATTTCACAAAGTGCATTATGATCAGCATCTGACAAATACTGCTCCATGATTGTTTGAGCAATTTTTATGCGAGTGCTCATGTGCTGCATATGGATCGTATGTTTAAGATGAGATGAATGATGGTAATTTTTTTTTTTAAATGGACCAATGTTTATGTCTCATATCAAAATACAATCCGTTGGCATTTGAAATTATTGCTATGCAATGTTTGTGAGCAGGGCAAACCATATAACTGTATAGATACTGAGGCAATTACTAAAGTTACCAAATGTTTGCAAATAGCATAACCATTAATGAGAGTTGCATGGCAACTTAATTGCCATCGTTGTTTACTACAACTTGCTTTTTCTTGAAGTTCTTTCATATCTCATGAAACTCCATCTTAACAGTGGCAGCAGGGTATAATTGTGGGAAATCTAGTTCGGGTCTGTTCAACCAGTCCTCTTTTGATTCAGATTGTTTATAAATACAAACATTGTCATCTGGAAGTTTCATTGCTGTTCCACACTTGTCTAGCCGTGTCATCGATTGTCCTCTTTGAACATACCGCTTTTATTTGAGAGAGGTGGTTGGAAAAGGCTTTTTGTGTGCTTGCGACATGTTCTAGAGAAGTTGGGGAAACGGACTGTTGCCAAATTTGATACATGCCGTTGATATTGTAACAATGCAGGCTCCCACGTCAGATTGGCTGTTCCTGTTATTGTACCCCTCCCTATGTTGAAATAACACTGACCTCTGTGATGCCTGTTTGCTGGTGAACAAGGCTGGTCGGCTATTTTCATAACGCTATCTATTTTTCAATGTCCACGCTTGAGTTACTTGGGGAACATGGTTCAGGAGTTCTGAAAAAAAAAGCGCATCAAAGCAAAGAAGTGTGTTGGGTTGAGAGCCCGAACCAAATAGATTGAATGGAATCAATAATATGGATTGGTATTGGAGAAATATTTTGTATATATATTGAGTAATGTACATGCTTGTACAGGTCATTTTAATCAGTAGTGCATTACAAATTTTGGAAAAAAATGAAATTATGAAGCCTATATTTTTCTAAATGTTTCTAATTCTGTATGGTGTTTTTGGTTTTTGTCGAAGGACAAGGACTCACTGATAACCAGTTGCTAAATTGGCAAAATTAAGTTCATTAAAATTTATTTTAAGATCAAGAAATTAATAACAGATAAAATATGCAGGAAATCAACAGTTCTGTAAAATATCAATTCAATTTATATCATCATTGATTACACTAATAATAGGTTGTATTTTAACTCTAACACTATTGTCATCTTTTTTTGTTATTTGGATATGGAAGATCCAACCATACGACCTCAAAGACACTGGTGTCATGTAGCCTACTGGGAACACAGATGTCGAGTTGGCAGAATGTATGCAGTATTTGAGAATCTGTAAATATATTCTATGAACTACCTCACGGAGATGGATTTTGCCTCGGACTTTTGAACCGGGACGATCGGTCTGAATCCGTAAAGAGAACTAGGACAAAAATAGGCTGTGGCCTAACATTATTTAAAGAGCAGGATGGAGTATGGATGTATAACCGCAGCAACTATGCCTTATTTGTTAATTCACCCACACTGGACTTGCCCCAGTCTAGAACGTTAACAGTACACAAGTTACAGCCCGGATTTTCAATCAAAATCTACGACTTTATCAAGTCGGAGATACTGGAACTGACTCGAAGGGAACCAGAGCCGCCGGATGGGCCCACGGACCCCAACGCCATCCGGATAAGTTTCATCAAGGGTTGGGGTCCGAGGTACTCAAGACAGTTCATCACCTCTTGTCCCTGTTGGATAGAGGTGATTCTCAGCAAACCAAGATAGCAGAGTCACATGATGCATTATACTACTCCTAGATCTAATATAATATTTTATATTATATATTATATATTATAATACTGTAAATATGGACTCATTTTTACAATGTAATTTATGGTGCCATTGTCTCTTAATGCGATTTGCTAACAAAAATGTTTTCCCTACACATTGGAAAGAGGAGTCCTTAGCAATTATATAGGCCCTTTATAAAAACAAACAAAAAAAGACCAATATTACAGTTTTATACTGGAAGTTCACTTACAAAACATACTGAACCAAAACCGTCATTATCAATAAAAAAATAATAATATGCACACCTGATGTCTTTTGAGTGATTTCTTTGCATCATTTTGAAGAAGAAAACACAATGGTATATATCCAGAATGCGGGAATCAGAATGAGTCACAAAATCGCTTTCAGCTGTGCTGGTTGTTGCTTTGCTATACCACTTGCACACAATGCCTGTGATGCACATGTTCGGACGTCTTAAAACAAGTTCAGCTGGTTGCGATGGCATTTGTTTATCTCAAACTATTTTCAGCACTGGCTATATTATTGTGTTATTTGAAGAATACAATATAATTTAAATTGGTAGATATGAAGTTAAATGTTAGTGGAATGTTTACTTCCATTAGGGAGAGGGGATCAAAAACATTGATCAGTAATTATTCCAAAAACGATACTATTTATTCTTGATTTATGGTTATTGTTAGAAGAGGGAGGGGTCAACCTTCCTAACAAAATTTAAAACGGTGTTGTTTGTTCCGTAAGCATCACTAAATTGACGCACACAGTTTAATGAACCAATTGCACTTGTTTGTATTCCAAATCAATAATCAAAAACTGACCTAGATGTAATTACTGTAGTTGGAAATATAATTAAATGACCAATATTTAATATACTACATCATCTATCAATCATACATAACATACATTTTGATTGGCTCAATCCTGTCCCACATTGCATGCAAGCCAATCAGTGCAAGTCTTATATATTAACAAATGAGGGAGCACTGCATTTGTGTCTGACTGCATGGCAAGCTGTGCTACAATAGCCATACTGTCAATTTCATGGGCACAGTTCAACCATTCTCTTGTATCATATTAGAAAATTACCCTTTGGCCTCTGGATTTGATGCAATGACCCCTTGAATCAACTTGGATCAGCTCAGATAGAAAGGCTATTCATGGGTCAGTGAATGATGTTCTTGGAGGTCGGCAATATGGCAACTGCTGATGATAGGAAACTGCTGTGTGATCTTTAAGGCTGGTATTCCCCAAAGGGAATCTAAGGTTTAAACCAGGTTTAGTCCTTCAGGAGTGGACCTTTTTCCAACGTTTCAACCCCTGCTCTGAAAGTATTGTAATAGGTGAGAAAATTCCTCATGGATGAGTCAAAATGGCCTACCCATGAGGAATTTTCTCACCTAAAAGTAGAGACAAAGAAGCCAACCAATTCCTGAGGAAAATTTAATGGGTAAATTTATGCTTCAAATGGTGTGGAGCACACCTCTGATTCAAGGAAAATATGGCACATAAGAAAATGTAGATACTCTTTAAACAGATAAGTCAGCGGGGAGCTCAAAAAAATATTTGTCAATTTTTTTTTTACTTTGTATCAAATTGAGAAACAAAATTTAATCATTTTGATACCAAAATTAAAAAGTTTACTAAAACCTTGGTAGGCTCCCGATGACCCCATATTTTCCATCAAAATGAAGTGTGTACAGTGTGAGAATTGTACTAGAAGCTAATCCTTGCAAGTCCTAAAGTTCACTTTTCGGAATATAGCCAAAAGATTAGGCAATTTTATTTTGTGAGACTTACTCTATCAGACTGCACAAGAGTCTAAGAACCTAACTGTAAAAACAGCCCTATTTCAGTATTTGTAGCTATACTTTGTAAAAATGCCATTTTGTTTCATATCTTCACTAAATACCATAAAATTGAGTTATCAGGGACAAGTTGAACCAAATTTGGTATTTATCTTTTACAGTGTTTAAATTGCTTGATTTTGTGCTTCGATCAGGGACACAAAAAAGACTGCAGTTGCTTACTTTGTGATCACATTCCATGAAACTGACTTAACTCAAAAATTCAGTTACATCCCCAGATTAAATTCACTATTATAGGATTAGATAGGTTATTTCCAAAATTTGCTTATATTTTAGGATTAAAGTGGCCATATTTTTTCTGGAATTGGGTGCACATTTAACTTATCACAGCACAAGCTGTACTACACATTATCGCATAGTACATGCAATTGGTAACTTCCCAGCAGTACTGCGGAGAGGTCGGTCAACGGGGATAATTGGCCCGGGGTACTAGGGGCCTGTACAAAAATTACAGGACCCGTAAAAATTGAATGAACCAAGGGGTGGATTTTACAAAGATTTCAATACATCGTAGACCCATCGTAAGCAGATGCATCAAAGTTTTAAGATGGTTTTATGATGCATGCACTTTGAGTAGTGGTGAAATCCATCCCTTGTTTCAGGCCATGTTAATGCAAATAAGCTTAGATAGGGGCCTGTAACACCAAGGTTCCCCCACAGTCTGCAATTCACTAGCGAAGTGTTACGTGCAATCCGGTTGTTACTATGTCAACTGGATCACGCTTTTGAGTCCTGCACCACAATCGAATGATCAGACACAAAGTCTACGGCCTGCAATAACATTCCAAAAGGTGCGTGATCCAGTAAACCAGGGAGTTATGTAACCACTTCGATGGCGAATTTGTCTTGGCGGCCTTCCCAGATAAAATGTCAATACAATGTTGGAACGTTATAAAGTGGTGGTAATTGGGTGTATATGTTTTTTTACATAATTTGGTTGGGTTTAATGTGTGTAATAATGTATCAATGCTGACCATCATAAAACGTTAAACCAACCAAAATTTGATGGCAGGAATTAATACGTTATTGCAATGTTAAACCAATTATGTCATATACCTTCATATGCAACCATCCAATCATTTTACCAAATGATGTTGCATTGACAGTAATTTGACACCATTTCCTCCAATTCTGTCCCAGAATGTTTAAAAGTTCAGAACTGTGTTTCGCTTGTCAGTTGAACTGAAGTCAATGCTCATTTGTATGCACCCCAAGAACATTAACAAGACTAGTGTGACATTCATGTTGTTTAAACTATTAAAAAAATACATATATGCACATGATTTGATTTAACATTCTTAAACATCTGTGAAAATGTAAGCAATTTCATTGGCTGATGCCCGGGTTTAATTGAACCCAGGTAGTACGCGCTGTGTATTGAAGTTATTTTTAGGTTGAAGCGCTCGCGTCATACCGTGTTTTGCTACTTGCGCGCGCGCCTGCCTACGTTGCGTCTCATTGCGTATGATCGTTGCGTTCAACGGGTTGTTCGATTGTTGTCACTGGGTGGTGGCAGTCCTTTCTTGTTGTATTTAAGCCGTAAAGCATCGCGAAATTGGGTTAAAGATGACCTTAAATGATAAAGATGTTTAAGAATGAGAATAAAGGTATGATTTTGGGAACCGGTACTCTCTTTACGACGAATTGAACCCGGCGACACCATTATTTTTGCGTGGAAGAACTCGGCCTCCGGCCTCGTTCTTCCACTTAAAATAATGGTATCGCCTTGGGTTCAATTCGTCGCAAAGAGAGTACCGGTTCCCAAAATCATACCTTTATTCTCTAAGTATTGGCAAGATTGCTCCAAAACCTCAAGCAAGATTTACCCAATGGGTAGGATAAACTTTTTAAGCATCCAAATTAGCACCAGAGTAACAGAAATGTTGAAGATGATAAAGCTGTTTATTCGCACAACAAAATTTGCAGACCACATTTTATTAACCCCAAGCACCTTGTAGACAAAAGTCTCTGGTAGAAATTGGGTCAAAAATGGCCTGGGGGCACTTGGCCTGCCCCATCCTCTGTGGACCAGATTGTGGGATGTAGTTGCACTTACTAGTGCAGTTGTAGTAGGCTTGGCCTTTTAGATTATGAACTTTGGCATTACACACAAAAGAAATAGTGGACTAAATTTTCATGTTGTTATATAATTGAGCATATAAAAATAGCAGCAGCAAAGTGGCTTGGATTGTATGTACTTTTCAATTGACGATGACACATGCATCTTTTTAGGTGGTTGACATAAATCTGTATATTACACGATTTTTCAGTTTAGCTCGCAAAGAAACCGAAAAGGTAACGTGACAGTATAACAATGATCAGCACTGACTAATCTGGTATTATGCAATTAACAGTTAAGCATCTGGTCAGTTACCATCTGTGAGACTGATCTAACAACTATCATTCAACCCAGGGGGTATAGGACATTCCAACTTAAAAGCAACGGCGAATTCAATCGGCATCAACATCCGGCGTAACCTGTTTGCTAGTCTTTAGCAAAGACCTGACACATAATGCGGTGAGGATGGATGGGGCTCTCAACAACCACTCAACAAAGCCTGACTAAAGGCTAGAGGGCTGGTCTTAATATTTAAATCTAAAATGAGCTGTTTTTTGTAAATACACTGCTTTGCCGCGAGGTTAATGCCACTTAACATTGACGGATTTTTTTTTTTGGGAAAGTCAATATTTGGTTCAAAAATTATCATGATCTTACTAAGACTTATTGAATTAAGGTTTAAAATGGCGATTTGGTAATATCACTGAGACAGACATTCCATAGTAAATGCATGTAGCAGGGTGTCCCACCAACTTACCATGTTGGACACCCCCTAAGGCCCAAATCGAGCAGATCGGGTCCTACCCCCTGCAGTCACCCAGAGAAGCCTCATCACACAACCCTCGCGGTGTGAATAGCCTCATAAATCAAGTCCCGCCAAGTTCAGTTAAGATACAAAACCTTTTAAACCCATATTAGCATGTACATTAAAAGAGGCTAATCCCAGCAATGGCTGGCAGATTGACAGAAATAGGTCTGAGAAGGCTGACTGCTATCTAATTAGAGGCGTCAGATTTTACCGGAAAGGTTTTTAGCGTAATTGAAATCTTTTCTCCAGTATCGTTTTCCAAAAGATTGGCGTAGTTTTCAACAGAGGGAATACAACTTGGGGACAATTAAAAATTTGACCTTTAGGTGTAATGAGCTAATATGTGGAAGTGGTATCTAATACAGTGTTTCACTGCCAGTGAGGAGATTTACCTATACTTTTGCTGATTGCTTTTGTCAGACTCATTACTCTGTTTTGAGAACAAGTCACAAGATAACAGTTCAATTTAGATTAGAGAATGAGAGAATTGATAAATGATCTGTGCATTGTTACAAGCCAAGAGTGTTTGCAAGTGAAAAGAGCCAAGAGTAGAGGGCCCAGTTACAAATGAAAGTAACATTTAGGAATAATACCATTCATAGAGTGCCCACACTTCAGTTGAACATCCTGCCTTGGGCTTGGGTTAGTCCACCAAGAAGGACTAGAGCTTGCCTCCACTGACCAGGGGCCCGTTCCTCAACTCGGGCGTAACCTACGTGTATACTCCTCATGCGTATGTCCTACAACACACCTTGTCATACCAGTTACACCAGTGCTTGGAACAAATTGTCCCCTCAGGCATGACATAGTATGCACGTAGATTTACGACTGAGTTTCGGGAACGGACCCCTGGCCACTGAGCAGTAAGATTCAGTGGCTATGTCGATGATGGTGAGTTGAGGTCCTTACTGATGGACCAGCTTGGCTTACGTCCACGACAACCCCATCCCCCTGCTGAGCCTTTACACGGAATAGCAGTCTGTTTACTAAGCCATCCTACCAGATCAGTAAGTTAAAAGCTAAACAAAATGTTACCAATTTCAAAAAGGAAAGGAGAGGGGAAAGGATTGATTACTTTTGTAATTGCAAAGCTGTTCTACAACACAAGAGGATGAATTTGGCCTTCAATGAAATAATAAAATGGAACACTGGTAATCTTCCGGTTAAAGACACTATCAGTGATTTGAAAACTATTTGAAATTTGCAGGAATAGCTCAAGTGAAGGATAAGTCTGTAGAAGTCTCATAAGTTACCTTTTACCAGCTGTAGAATTGACAGAAACGGAAGAAAACGGCAGTGTTCAAGATACGATTCCTCCATTCAATTACGTGTTGTAGTAAGTGTCCGAACGGACAGTAATGACTAAAATCTCCGATTCTGTCCTTATTAGGTGCTTCTGGTCTTATCATTGCAGGGTATGTTAGGCTACCTGTACTTGTAACATACAGGTAAAAATCTGGGGATTTCTGATGATTTTTATCGATTTGCTGATTTAGCATCACTGATAGTGTTTAATTTCTAATATACCAAAGAGTGTGAAAAAGAGAGCAAAATGCCATTATATAAGGGAGTACAACTTTGGATTGAAAATTAATGAAAAGCAATTGTGCCCAGATAAAATTCACCATGAACATTGGTTATTACAGAGGGAAATAACTGTTAAGGACCATTTGTGACTGAAGATGACAATCAATTAGAGAGGTTCTCTGATTATTAAAACATTTAATAGTAAGATATCGGTGTCCGGATTGGCAAGGGTTCCTAATTGGCAAAGGTAGTCGCATGTTTTTTTTCTTATGACATGCATGTATCTTTGGCTGGGTGGGATCTATTGGAGGACATTTTTTGTGGTCTTAAAGGTGCACGAGAGATTTCAAGTTTTCATCCATATGTTCTGTGATATGTAGTTGGTTCATATATAGACACTAATAGATTCCCTACCTTTTATATGGTACAGGAAATCACGTTAAAATGAAATCAAGGTGATTTGTATATGCTTATATTTCAATAGAAAACATCGGCGAATTACGTATTGCACTCCTATACAAATTAGGAAATGTCACAATTTATGTACCAAAGAAACAGAGTTCTCAGCTTAATCCTTCAGATAAGGGGCCATGTGTCGTGAGTTGTTGGATGACCCCTTTGGGTGGGTGTGACATTTTTCCTCAACAATTTTGAATATTCTTTATGATTTACATTGAAGCTGTCTCTGTTAGCCTTTTTTTGGTTTCATTGTAAAGCCTATTTATTCTTCTTTAATTTGATACCAAAAACTACAGCATACGTCAAAGCTAAGTAATTATGACTCGTTTATGTTAACGATAGTCCCAGGGTGGGGGAGCCCCGGACACGGAGGCCACGGAACACGGAGCCATAGAACGGTGTGTAAACTCACCTCATTATTTCAGAGCTGCTAAAACCTGGATATAGGGATTTTGTAAACATGCACATATTTGTAAGTACTAATTTAAGGGATAAAAGTGGGGACTCATGACTCGGCATTGACAAAATTACATTTGTTTAAACACCCACTACCCCCACAAATAAATTACATAATAGCTAACGAGTGTGGGTACATGCAACGTGATCGGTGAAATTGTGCTAGGCCGTTACATGTTAATTCTAGACCAATTGTTGTATACCGGCCTAGTATTTATTCTCTTTATTTCTTTAACACATGTCATTAAAGGTGTGGTCCGATAGTCTTTGGGACCCCCCTGATTTACCCGGAAGTAGCGTAGTATGGATTTTGATAACAGACGAAAGGCCGTATTTCTCAATGTCGTCCTGAATTTGAGCCCTAAAATCTATTTCTTTCCCAAGATATGAACAAAAAACCAACGTTTTAGTGGTAAACATTCAAATTAGCACAGATGAATAGGGCTGCAACAGCATTATTGTGTCTACCATCAAAACCGCAAGTTTGTTCCCACGGTACTTGAGGGGGCGTATGTGCAAGTGCAGGCATCATATCAAGTAGAGACAACAATACAAATAAATCGGAACAAGCACCTTTAAGTAACACAAATTTAATTTTTCTAATTTATCTTAATTAAGTGATGATAGCATCAAACAAAAACGCACAGCCAGCCACAAGGTCTTAAAACAAGGTCATAGAATCTACATGCAAGTATCGTTCCAGAGTTAGCAAACAATTTAGTGTGCAAAGGATCCTTTGTGCATCAAAAAAAAAAAAAGGGGCCAGGAGCAGATTCATTGTCGAGTACCATTTGTTTGAAGTAGAATCCGACGGAATCATGTTCTGACGGAGGAAATGCAAAAGACAGTCTGATTTTATACACTTTGCCCTTGGTGACAAGGTGGTTGTAGGAAATGATTTACAATTATGAAAAAAAACAAGAGAGGTTGTTTATACAAGTTTGACAAGAGAACAGCTATTGTCCAAAGCCAGAGCAGAGGTTATGTAGGCCATTGATGTAATGCCATCAACGAAGAAATCATCTCAAATCTCTTCATTCTCAAATATGGATCATGAAGAACATCGTGCCTCTTCTTTATTAAACAGACAATGGGGCAGCGACTTAAAAAACTTTTCAACTTGAACTCGTAAGTTAATATCTTCAATGTCTTCAGTAGTACTTCTTTTGATTAAGGTACAGATAACCTTTTAGTACATGAAAGTATAACAATCCTATAGAAAATTTTATTCAAGTTGCGAGTGACACATTTTGTCGGAGATACTTTTGATATGAGGATGGGGTTAGACCCCCCACACCCCAAAACTATATATATTTGGAAAGGTCTTAGCTTGAGGAGTCAAAATTGCATGCAATATGCTGTAGGGTACACCATAATGAAAATATGAAAATTAAATGGCATACTTTTTTGTCAAAATTACTCTTTACTTTGAACCCATACCAATATAGGGGTTGCCCCCCCCTACTCAAAAATGATGCCATTTTTAAAATCCTTGGACAATTCCTTTAAAAAAATGCTGTTTTACTTGAGTAGGGTATTAGCTATATATTCTCCGGTATTTTATTTATATGCAAAAGGGCCGCGATTTTAGTGAAATTTTAGGTGCGTCACGAAGACGGTTCCAACTTACGACAACATGGACAAGGGATATTTTTGAGTAGAGAGCTTACACCGTACAAACAAATCAGAATTTCAATTTTTGTGGGACACCTGTTATTTGAAATCTCTCATTGCACCTTAATTCCAGAATACTAGTATATGCAACCACTCCAGATTCCAGAACAAGAATGTGCAGTGCATAATAAAGATGGCTCCCACATTAGGTTGGAGAAGAGGATTAAATATTATATCAGTCATATGCATGCCCGATCCCTATACAAGGTGAAGTTAATTGGTGTTGGGCTGACTGGTGGTAGAGTGGATGGATCAATCACACTTTATTGAAAACATGCAAATTAGCTCATTAATATTCATAACCTAGGTATGTAGTTAACTTCCTGCTCTACCATCTTACAAATTAGAAGTTCATTGGCTAGGCCATTTAGGTGGTAGAGTGAAACTTTTACACCCTAAAATATTAGGTATTTCTCTAGTGGCCCACCCCCACCCCTCAGAGTTTGGTACTTTACACTAAATAGCCTATCCGTACCCAGATTTTTGTTCCCCCAGAATTGAAATGGAAAAGCAATCAAAATTCACATCTACTGATGCAAGGAAGTGGCTATGCTAAGGCAAAAAGAAAAACGTTTTGTCTCAGAAAAAATGTGAAATGTAAAAAAAATAAAAAGAATATTTAAAAAAAAATTATTGCATTTTTGGCCCACTCTTTTCATCTTTTCGGCTGCTTTGCAGCCAATTTTTCATTTTTTTTCCTGAAAATTTAAAAAATCTTTCAAGTGAGCAAAAGTGCAAAAAGACCGATTTTAAACATGTTTTAAAGTCCAAAACTTTGAGTCCAAGTGTGTGAAAATATTGGATCCAAAACATAATGATAAAATTGGATGATTTACGCCCAAATTAATTAGTCTCGCTATGAGTTTTAAAATATTGGGCTCGAGACGTCTCGGCCAAATATTTTTGCAAATCATAGCTCGACCAATTAATTTGGGTTTTAAAGGTGCAACAAGAGATTTCACATAACGGGTGTCCCTAAAAAATGTGAAAATTCTGATTTTTGTACTATTGTAAAGCTTTCCATCAAAAATATCCCCAACTGAAAGAATTAAGCTGAGAAATGTTTCTTTGGTACTAAATTCTGCCTGTTTTTATATTGAAAAATAAGCAAATCAAAATCGCCCTTTTTCTCTCTTATAAGATATTTCTGTAGCCACTACAAGGTAAGAAATCTATTGAGTGTCTAATCTATATGAAATTACTATTATGACACAATATTTGGGTGCCTTAAAATCTCTCGTTGCACCTTTAATCAATCCAATTTTATATCAAAAATGCGCGTGGTCTTCTGCGAAATCTTTTTTTCTTGCCCTTAAAGCACCTATCAATTAAAATTTGAAACAAAAGTTAAAGTGAAAACATTTTGCAATGCACACTATAGGGGCTTTTGCCCGTCAGTTTCTCAGTCTCTCTTACACCAACTGGGGGTGCTGCAAACATAAATGTCGCATCTATAGAAAGATACTAATATAATAGCAGATTCAAATTTCCATTTCATGGGATTTTTCATAATTCAAGATCCCCTCAATTATGAAACTGAGAGATAAGAGGAATATTGAGATGGAAAAAAAAGAAATTGCCATTTTAATTTCAAAGTTATCAGGTTGCTTTCAGTCTTAGTATTTGCAGGGTATGTTAAGATACCTGTACTTGTTACAAACATACAGAAATCTGATTTTTGATATTTTTTTTGATTTTCTGATTTAGCAAATCACTGAATATACCTTTAACTGAAAATTAATGTGGTCATCCACATTTGGAGACATTTTTGTTCATAACATCAAAAGAAAACTTACAGGGAGGGGGGTAAAATTTCAGTGGAGTAATGAGAAAAATGTGAACTTTTTCTAATACCAACATCTCAAATTTGATGGAGTAAAGTGGAGGGGATGATGTCGATCGGGTCAACCACCTTTTATGGAGAATTGTAATAAACGCTTGTTCAGAGATTTTCATTAATCCACTTGCATGTACCAGTGCAAGCATATAACCAAATCACCACTGGCAGTGGGTGGTTTCCCGTGTTGACAGAGAGTGTGTGTTTGAGCCCTCCCCTCATGTCAATTTTGAAAACTTTCCAAAGCCACAAATTGTCCATAAAACATTTTTCCTAAATAAGTATAACATTAAAGGGGGATAACCCGATTTAAGTTTATAAATTGTTCATCTTGATAGAATGGCCTTTACCTCAAAACCCCATCTGTAAAGTTTTGTGCCAATATTTCAACCCGTTGAGAGGGAGAGCTAAAAACATGATTTGTAATCCCCATAGAGTACTCTGTAAAATTAATATTGGTCGACCAAAATGGGGCATATTTTAGCTCATAACATCCGAACCAAACATCATTTAGCCCAAAAATTTCACAGGATGAGAAAAATAGTAGCTTTCCTCTGATACAAAAATTTTGACCACTTCCGGTAAAATCTTGGGTCCCTGGGGAGTGGGGACGAGGCTATTAAGGATCGGACCATGGACCTTTAAGTGTTTATATGTAAACATTTACATATGAGTGCACATATCAATGAGGTCCGTAAATTCATTTGCATTATTTAGAGCAAATGACTGATAAATAGCTATAAATCCACTCTAATACTTAGACAAAATGTACCACTTCTACATATTAAGGGGTTTCACATTATACTGATGTAGTTGTGGGCAAAGTTCATTTTATTATGCACCACATAATTCTTGTGAAGTAAATTTTAGCCCAAACCTAGGTATTAAACATTAAAATAGTCCAGACCCTTTGAGGTGTGTCATGACTCAAAACAGTACCGGCTGGGGCAGAGATACAGATCAGTAGACTGAAATGCATAGATATGATCACCAATATCAAAGACATTAGCAACCTGTCAGGAATATTTACTCCTTCAGCTAGAGTGTTGGAGAGGAAAACTATATTAATAAATAAATTGAGAGCACACCTTAAGATTTAGAATAATTAGGTTATATAAAATTAGGGGAACATTGATAAGAATAATTCCAGGGTTTTGATTCAATATCTCAGCACCACATTCCCGATCATTAGCCCTTGGAGAACTTCCGTCAAAAAGAATTTGGTTCACTTTGCTCGGCTTCACAATTTTTCATATCCTCGACAACAGTTTACAAACATTACGCATTTTAATGTTCCGCCTTATTCTTGCATGCTAATATTGCATCAGAGCAGAGTCGAGTTTGGTCCGCACGAGTTCACAAGGTCGCTGATCTGAGGATTGAAGGTGTCACATGGAGCTACTTAGCGCAAAGTTGGGAGACGCCACGCTTCTAAACAGGATATTGACCGATTTCCCAGTTCTATTACACTTGCCAATTGCTTGACTTTTAACTTTATAGATTTAAATGATCAATTTGGATAGAACGTTTTTATGGGAATTTCACAATCATGCGGGGGTAAAAAGTGTAACACAAAACTTGCATTTTAGGACATTTCAGAATGTCCTTTGAAATCTGAGACAGCTTGTATTTGGGTTAAGATTTAGTTTCTTTCCGTGCAAGATCTGGTGTTCATTGCCTAGGATTTACCATGCTATGCAGCATGTTATAGGTTTACTCAATTCACAAAATATGCTGTACAATATTATCATCTCTGATGGTTTGTTGGATTTCATTAGTACCTTATCACAGGATTTGGTTTGGTAAGCTACAGGTGCAGTACTGGATGTACTCTAATAAATTGGAGAGACTTTTTTTGCTTCAAATTATAATTCACCATCTTGACTATGATAGACTTGTGAGTTAACTCTGGATGAACTGAGTTCCTTGCTACATATAGCCAAGGCATTATCAAGAAGTGTTCAGTTGAAGCAATTCCCCATCCCTTAAAGGAAATATGTCAAGATTTTTGTCAAGCTCAGTTTGACTTACATTCATAAAATATATGTACATACATCACGAATTCCCGAAAAATAATACAATTTGATGTAAAATTAACAAAAATAGAGGCATTTTAATTTTTGCTTTTTTGACATACGAAGAAAACGGGCGGATTTTTTCGCCACGGCTTCATTGATCAAAATCGACCCACTCCGTGGACAATGATGACCAAAACATCGTGTTTACTCGAATTGTTATTGCTGACACTGTAATATTGATGGATTAATGAAAGTAATAATAAAATTAGAAAAAAAAGTTACAGAATGACCCTATTTTGTTTCATTCATTTCGTTGTGTTTAATTATTATTGAAGTGGCAACACTGCGATATGATGGTCACAACGACGTAAATTATGGATGGTCATCACTTTGACGTCACCATTTGCCTGCGATGTGGATTTGTCGGAATCGTTTTCGAGTAAGCTATTGGGCGGGAAATTAAAAGGGCAAAATACTCAACAAATGTGGACAATTTTCAACTTATTTTGATTTATATGTAATCTACGTTACTTAAGCTTTCCATCCATACCAAATTTTCCAAATATTCAGAATCATGACATATTTCCCTTAAGAGATTGTGGGTTCAAAAGAGAGTAAAATTATAATTGTGAATTCAATATATCATCGAACATAAATATCTCGTCCTCTTGTGGGAGAGCATGGCCACTGGTTAGGGTATTAGCCTTTGATGCGCGAGGTCCCGGGTTCAATTCCAGATGGGGCCACTCGCTGCGATTGCATCCCTTCATAGAATGCCATATAAATGCTAATTATTATTATCAGGTACTAAATTCTGGATTTAATTTAAGAGCTACTTATTACAATTAGGATTTGCTCTCCCTCATGGTTCAGAGGGATTTGGGCTGTTAACCATGATAATACCCTGTCCTTTGGAGCAGATGTTAAGCCATCAGTCCTGTGTACAGAGAGTCATACGTGCACAGGCACAGCACAGTCAGTATTGAAAAGAGTAGCGTGATTGCCCTAGCTGTCCCAATTCTGTCATGTTTTTTTTTTTTTTTTTTTTTGTTGTGTTTAATTATTATTGAAGTGGCAACACTGCGATATGATGGTCACAACGACGTAAATTATGGATGGTCATCACTTTGACGTCACCATTTGCCTGCGATGTGGATTTGTCGGAATCGTTTTCGAGTAAGCTATTGGGCGGGAAATTAAAAGGGCAAAATACTCAACAAATGTGGACAATTTTCAACTTATTTTGATTTATATGTAATCTACGTTACTTAAGCTTTCCATCCATACCAAATTTTCCAAATATTCAGAATCATGACATATTTCCTTTAAGAGATTGTGGGTTCAAAAGAGGGTAAAATTATAATTGTGAATTCAATATATCATCGAACATAAATATCTCGTCCTCTTGTGGGAGAGCATGGCCACTGGTTAGGGTATTAGCCTTTGATGCGCGAGGTCCCGGGTTCAATTCCACATGGGGCCACTCGCTGCGATTGCATCCCTTCATAGAATGCCATATAAATGCTAATTATTATTATCAGGTACTAAATTCTGGATTTAATTTAAGAGCTACTTATTACAATTAGGATTTGCTCTCCCTCATGGTTCAGAGGGATTTGGGCTGTTAACCATGATAATACCCTGTCCTTTGGAGCAGATGTTAAGCCATCAGTCCTGTGTACAGAGAGTCATACGTGCACAGGCACAGCACAGTCAGTATTGAAAAGAGTAGCGTGATTGCCCTAGCTGTCCCAATTCTGTCATGTCGAATGTACCCCAATGGATATAAGCTTCCTGTAGAGGCCAGGACGTTATCAGAATAAATCAAACTAAAAAACTCCATTTCAATCATATGGTCAAACAAGAACCATCTTTTAAAAGATACAAGTCAACATTATTGTATTTAGGTTTTAGATTATGTGATGCATGTACCCCTGAAGGTGTGGAGGGGAAGAAAATGAAATCAGAAAAAATTAAAAGTTACTCTAGAAATTAGAATATATGTGATGAGATCACGCAAAATGAGTTATATGTCAGGCAAAATCAAATCAGTTTTCAATTGACTGTCGTGACATTTTCTGAGAGTCATTTTGCTGAAAACCTCATTAGAAACAGTTCCTGAGATAAACCACTCATTTAGCTTAAAGGGATTAGCAGCGATTTGCTAATCCGAAACATTGAAAAAATCATCAATATTCATATTTTTATATTTTTGTTACTGGCATGGATATGTGAACATAACCTGCAAGTGGTTGGCTTGAAATCTTTGTACTAAGACAAATGCAGTACTTTTTTAAACCCGGATTTCTATCATTGTCTATACGTGCGTATCAAAATTCCGACTTGAGATCAAAAAGCCTTTCCCGGTGCATATCACAGATTTTCAGCAGGATATTTTGCACCATAATCAATACAGTTTGACCTCAAACACAAACATTATTGCTCTTTGTTTATTCTGTACAGGGGTAAACCATAATCAGCTGTTTAGTGAAGATTTTGAGACGCCATCGCTGTATGTCTATTTGAGACAGTGTGACAAATTTCATCAAATACTTAATTTTTTTCACTATTTAGTTGTTTGTTTCTACATTAAAGCAGTTATATGATATTGTACACACTTATCCCTGATGTATAAGTTAAAAAATGCATTTCCACATTTTTTTCGATTCTCTCGCATTAACGCTGCTAATCCCTTTAAGAACTGAATTATGCTTCAACTGGGGGTCTTAGGAACTGCTGGAGAGACACGAAATAGGGGTCTAAAGGGTCGCACATACCCGTACCACTTCCCAATGAAGCTCAGGAGCAAGACAAAAATGTTTCGGTGGACTATTTTGATTGGTTACTCAGCAGTTACATCTGAAGAAGGCTACTATTTTTCTCATTTACCCTGAGAAATCTTAGGGCTATAGGATGTTTAAAATGTGCTTCATTTTGGTCAACCAATATTAATTTTTCACAGTAGTATATGGGACTTAAAAAACACTTTTAAGCTCTGTCACATCAAAATGGATATTGAAATATCAGTGCAAAACATTACAAATGGGATTTGGGGGTGAAGGCCATTCTATCAAGATAAAAACTTTATATACTTGAATTGGGCCATTACCCTTAAAAATGAAATCAATTACTTTTCAAAAATACACAAGATTTATAAAAGACTGTCAAAATTAAAGGGGCATTTTGTGATCCACAACCTCATCCCCCGACTTACCTATAAAAAAGTTGAGCTTTTTTATCAACTGAACCACTAGCCTTAATAAGCCACATGTACCTAATCTTCATGCAAATTCAGTCGTATCTGTAAGAAATTCGCAAATTTGTATTTTCCGTTTACGGACAGAAATTGCAGCAAAGTTGCCTATGGTACCGTGGAAAACAAGCAATTGCTCATAACACCAAACCCCAAGATCAGGATCAACTCAAATTTTGTGAATAAGCTTTTCCTCTAGGATATCTAGTGAACAATGAATAAAACTGAAGGTGCTAGAATCATGAAATGCACCTTTAATATATGGTTTAACGAATAAAGCATGATACAAATAAGTGCGAAGGGTAAAATGTAATTATGCATATTGTTTTCATGAAGGGTCTGCACAAATCCATGTGATAAAGAGCACCGAACCCTGCCTCATTTGGGAATGTGTTTTTATATTGGCATACTCTGTTTTCAGTGTTTTCTTAAAAAAAGAATATACAATCTAAGATGCACTCCAAAATCGCCCTAGTGTCCTCTAACCATTGCCTTTAATAGCTTTTAATGCACAATCATGCGTGAAAGAATCAATTGTTTTTTGACCTTTACATTCTCAAAATAGATTAATTTCCAAAAATACCTAACTTGTTGAAACAAGAAAAGCAATCAAAATTAGTGTTTTCACATCAGTGCTTTTTTTTTTTTTTTTTTTTCTAGCCTTAATAAGCCACATGTACCTAATCTTCATGCAAATTCAGTCGTATCTGTAAGAAATTCGCAAATTTGTATTTTCCGTTTACGGACAGAAATTGCAGCAAAGTTGCCTATGGTACCGTGGAAAACAAGCAATTGCTCATAACACCAAACCCCAAGATCAGGATCAACTCAAATTTTGTGAATAATCTTTTCCTCTAGGATATCTAGTGAACACTGAATCAAACTGAAGGTTCTAGAATCATGAAATTCACCTTTAAGATATGGTTGAAAACGAATAAAGCATGATACAAATAAGTGCGAAGGGTAAAATGTAATTATGCATATTGTTTTTCATGAAGTGGTCTGACAAATCCATGTGATAAAGAGCACCGAACCCTGCCTCATTTGGGAATGTGTTTTTATATGGCATACTCTGTTTTCAGTGTTTTCTTAAAAAAAGAATTACCTCTAAGAGCACTCCCAAATTCGCCTAGTGTCCTCTAATAACCCTTGCCTTAATAGCTTTTAATGCACAATCATGTCGTGAAAGCATCAATTGTTTTTTGATTTTGACCTTTACATCTCAAAATAGATTAATTTCCAAAAAACCTACCTTGTTGAAACAAGAAAAGCAATCAAAATTAGTGTTTTCACATCAGTGCTACTCTTATTTTTCTTAAAGGTGGGTGCCCTTTAGGCCCTGATCAACAACCTCCCGTATCCCACTTTACTCCTCAAAATTGAGAATTTATGGTATCAGAAGAAAGTTAATATTTTTCTCATTACCCTAGTGAAATTTTAATACGGCCAGAAAATGTTTTCCTTTTTTAGTTATGGACAAAAATGTCTCCAATGTTAATGTCACATAATTATGTAATATTACATAGTACACTCTGTCCTATGTGCCAATTTATACAGTGTGTTGTGCTAGAGGCACTGGTACAGCAATGAAATTACAAAGTTACACTGCCTTTTACTTTAAAGGCCCATGGCCTGATTGATATAGCCTCGCCCAAGAACCCCAGATTTTATACACCGGAAGTGGACAAAATTTTGGTATCAGATAAAGCTACTATTTTTCACATACCCTGTGAAATCTCTTTGTGCTAAAGGATGTTATATTTGGATGTTATGAGCAAAACTGGCCCTTTTTTTTTGCGACACAATTTAAGTTTACAAGTACTCATGGAACTCTTACAAAAATTCACATTTCTATCTCGCCACTTCAAACGGATTGAAATATTAAGCACAATACAGATAGGGTTTGGGGTGATATGACGGCAATCTATCAAGATAAAATTTCATACACTTAAATCAGGCCATTCCCCTTTAACCATCTCCTCTTTAAAAGCAAAGCAATTTTGGGGTTGCTCACGAAGGGTTTTGCTCCTGCTCCTTATTCACATGTGATTGTACTCTTCCACAATAATAATCGCATAATTTTAACCAATGTGCATCGTGGACATTTTGTAAGTTGTGTACCTTACAGTGGCAGATTTAAGAGTCAGCAGTGTCAGCAGCTGCTGACAGGGCCCCCCTAAAATATTGCTCTCAGGGCCCCTCAGACACACCCTAGTCGCACTTAACGGGGATATTGCGTCTACTCACGACACTTAGGGCCCCCACCTTAAGCTGCTGATAGGGCCTTTTCCTTAAATCCGCCACTGGTACCATAGCAGGTGGTGCCAAAGTGCATTATTGCATCGCTTCTCTGTGACAAACGTCTGGAAGTATAGGACCCATATCTATACCAATTTTTGCCAAAAAAGGGACCCATAGCTATACCAAAGATGCAGATTTTGGGCCAAATTTAACACAAATTAAATGGCCTCTTTAGCGAATTCAGAAAATTTCGGCTTCAGATTGAGGAAATTGGACTAACTTTCCAAATATTGTGGCTTCCGATTGAGGAAATTTGTCTAAATTCCTATACCAAATTGGCATGAAAAAGGGGTCATTAAAGGCACTGTCAGTGATTTGCTAAATCAGAAAATCGAAAAAATCATAAAAAATCAGATTTTTGCATGTATGTAACAAGTAGGCCTACAGGTATCCTAACATACCCTGCAAATGATAAGACCAGAAGCAACCTAATAAGGACAGAATCAGAAATTTTAGTCATTACTGTCCGTTCGGACACTTACTACAACACGTAATTGAATGGGGGGGGAATCTTATCTTGGAACACTGCCGTTTTCTTCCTTTTCTGTCAATTCTTCAGTTGGAAAAGGTAACTTATGAGAATTCTACAGACTTATCCTTCACTTTGAAGCTATTCCTGCAAATTTCAAATATTTTTCAAATCACTGATAGTGTCTTTAATCATATACCAGAAGGCCGAAAATGCAACCCATGTTGTTTGCAGCACGTCCCTGTATGGTCATTTGTGTTGAGTACCCCCAGCTCTTGCCCCTTCCCAATCTTTGCCTCTCATTTCTATTCCATATCAAATTTATCTTTGCATCTGATAATGCTTCTTTGATCTTTCTTCCCCCCCAGCACCCTGCACCAGTTTTTCAAGTTAGTTTATAATTTACTACAGACTCCATTGCATGCATGGTTTCAAAAATAAATGTGTGGGTTTTAGAGCTTGCAGTCCATTTCCCCTCCCATTTATGTAATACTTGAACAAGAGAAATTGCAATCCAAGTTGAACATCCCTCCTTTCCAAAATGTTATAAACTCTCATAAATTTCAACCATTGGTCATCCTATTTAAAGACATGTTGAAGTATTAATTTTATATCACATACCAAAGATTACCTTATCAAAAATGTTAAAGCAATTTAGAATAATGTTACCACATAGGCTTAATTCTATCCTTAGAAAACACTCCCCACTTAAAAGCACCAGGGCCACAGCAATTTGGGTATCCAGGCATGCATGGCCATTCCACTTATCAGGCTTATTGTCATTAATTTGATATAATCTTTATTTCAGTTATACCAAATTGATCAGGTATTACTCTTTGTTGTCCTTGCTACAGGTCTGAAATAAAAGACCCTATTGAATTTCTAGGGTGTATGCTGAAATACACCCTGAGTATAGGAGTCTCAAGGGTGGCCAGGCTTTTAAGTAGGGGAAGTTGAAAGAGTCTGATGTGGTCTTAAATCTCTCAAAAATAAGTAAATGCTGTTACCAACTTCTACCCCACAAAAATAGCCTGTGTAGGTAAACTGTATACTAAATTGGTGTCCTTACTTTTCAAGCATAGCAGGATCTTCATCAAGGGCAAACTGTTTGCCTTTTTGGGGAAAACATTGAAGATCCTTCTAGGATCGAAATGTCCGGCCAACACTCTAGTATACAGTTCTTTAACTTGGCCGACAATCAGGGTCATGCATGGGAAAAAAACTATCCCAAAGTTGTTCCCAACATTTTCTTTGGCAAAAAACATAAAGGTGAATATGATCTGCCCACCACCACCACCACCAACCACCAACCACCACCACCACCCACCACATCCCACGACCACCACACCATACCACCACCACTAACACCACAACCACACCCGGGGGTACTCTCAGATTTGGTTTGGTCGGGGACTGTGCATCTGAGGAGTCGCCCCCGATACCCATTTCTAAGGGTCCATTTGGTAGAAAAGTACCCATGTTCTAATGTTTTGCTTCATATACACCCATTTTTCAAAATTTTCCTGGAGCTCGCATGCGAAGCCCCAGAAAATTCATCACATTTTGTAGCTAGATTTTGAGTGCGGCCATTTTTTCGTGAAACGGGACCCCATGTCCTAAATTTCTCATAAAATACGACCCATTCTAGGGATTTCTCTGAAAAATGACCCATGGAGCCCGAGATCCCCGTATACCTTTAACATTGAGTACCCCACCCCCCCCCCCCCCCGGGCCACCACATGCCCACACACCTTGAACATCTCACCTTTCCAGAAAAAAGGAATTAAAAACCTAGACCACTGTTATAAAATCTGTGTTGGGCTAAAAACAATTCCCCCTTCTTGTTTTGTTCCACAGCCACCTTTGATAAATACTACACACGAACTTCATTCAAACACTCAAAACACCTTAGCAGTATGCTGTGTGCATGCTTGCCAACACTTTTTTACCACTAAACAAAAAGATCACTGGATATCAGCAAGTCCTATTATTGACCTGGATAGGATGATATCTACCTTTTTGACCTTTCCATTTTTGGCTGTAAATCTAAACCAAAGTTTCACTAACAACTCTACACATGATTGAATGTCGATATAGATTACATTTAACATCAGCAATCTGTATCTTTTGAGATGGCATGAATAAAACTTGCAAAAAAAATGGGAGCTTGTTTAAATGCTAGACCCATGACTGTGTTTGTGGACTTATTGATTAAGTTCTTAATTATGTCCTTGTAGCAAATACTTGTCTGGGGCAAACCAAATCAAAAGATGAATTCCAAGGAAACATAGAATTACTGTGAACACATATTAGGTTGGAAATAGTTTGGTGTCATTTATTCTGCTTCTATAAGGCCATAAGAATTAGGGGCTGTCACTTCTTTGAAAGGGTCCAAATATTTAGGGGCCATAATTTTTCACATACTTAACTAGGGTTGGGGGTCAATATAGCAGTAAGACAACAATTGTAATGCATATATTTTTAATTTCAGATCCCAAAGACTCAAAGTGGCATCAAAATATTAGAAAAATGCCCAGTAAATAGCACAAATATGCATCTCAAATTGCAGTTTTTTTCTGATGGGCTCTAATTGAGAGATATCACAAATTTGGCTTTTATCATGTAGGGGTCATAAAAGAAATGACTCATCCCAATATTTGAAACCTCTCTTTGAACGAAACACTGACTGCCTCCTTTGTCCAGAAACCGTGACACTCTTAAAATACCGTTGTTAACGTATATCTTAAAAAAGGTTTCTAGTCAAAAATTGAATAGAATTATGCAAGTTTGACAAAAATTCCACTCAAATTTGACTAGAAATCTTGTACGATCATAGTTTTACTCATATCACATCTAGTCAAAGGTGATGAGGCATTTTAAAGGGTTTGACCTTGTTTAGCGAATTCCTCAATAGAATTCTAAGATTATTACCAACATATATGGTATTTGTCAACGGTTCTGATCAAGACCTCTGAAATTAAAAAATGGTTCACCAACTTTGTTTTTGCGCATATTAGCCAAAGATAAAATGTATTTGTTATTTTTAAAACCACACAATCGCTTGGGGAAAAGTCAAAAATTGATGCTTGAGTCGACTACAAAATAAAAACCTACTCGATCTATATTTGAAAATTTCCAAGTATGTTGAGGACCCAATGTGGTTCTTCAAGATTTGATCACCGACTTACTTTTCCACTATATGCCTAAAACCACTAATTGACACTTTATCATTTGGGCGCCTCTTGGGCGCAAGAAAAAATCCGCGCCACTTCGGCACATAGCAAAGCAGAACACAGGCGTAGAGAGGCGTAATTTGAATAAACACAAACAAAACGCAGTTTTATTATTCCGAATGATACCTTCACACCTCAGATGCAAATTCTTATTTTGTCAATGATGGGCTCTAAACTAATGCTCAAGGTGCAAAGCACTTGCGTGTACACAGATGACATGTCAAACCCCTTAAAAAATGTAGAGTATGCTAGAACTCGATCTTCTTAAAGGGTGAAATGAAGGTAGGCCTATATTTTCTAAATCAGAACTCAACTGTTACCAAAGTGGCTGTTTTTAATTGGCACATTTGCTTATCTTTCACCTTCTTTTCCTATGTGAACCATGTTCCAATATTATAGGGAAATAAGAATAGCATCAGGGGTACTGCTTTGAAACAATATATGATTACATTCCTGTAGGCCTCAGCAAAATTTTCAATACATTTCAGCCAAATTACGAGTTTTATTTTAACATTCATTTTCATTTTTTTTTCGCCAATCATTTAGGTTTGCCACACACAAAGTCTACATATAGTGCATCATCAAGGGTAACCCCTAATTAACCAAGTTATCAATTTTTCAACATAAACCCTTTTTAATTTGCTGTAAATTTATTCATATTTTTAGCGATATCATGGTGTATCATGTGGTGCAAGACTTTCTGAAAGAAAATCAACCAAGCTATATGGGAAAACAAATCCCCCCCCCCTTGGTGTATCCTCCTTGGTGTAAGACTTGGGCGAAAGAAAATCAACCTGCCTATACTGAATTGAACTATAAAGAAAGCCCATTCACCTCTGGTACATGGCTATGGTTGATTATTTAGTGCAGATACCTGAGGGAGTAACCAACATCTTCCAATCCAAGTCTAGACATATGACACTGTTTACAGGTTTGTTAGTTTGTTTATAAGTCTGTTAGCAACTCGTCTCTTTGTTTCTGCATCCCTCATTTGGCATAGTCTGAAAAAAAGCCTGCGTGGTTGTCTAAATTTTGATCACAAGATTTTCTGCCAGCCTACTACTGTCTGCTAAAGTGATGTCACATGTTGCATCATCCATAATCATGATGTTCTTAAAGGAAATCTGTCAATGATTCTGAATATTGAAAAATTTGGTATGGATGGAAATCTTACTTAAGTAAACTAGATTACTATATCAATAAAGTTGAAAATTGTCCACATTTGTTGAGTCTTTTGCCCTTTAATTTCCCGCCCACTAGCTGACTCGAAAACGATTCCGACAAATCACAATCGCAATGCAACTGGTGACGTCAAGTGATGACCATCCATAATTTAACGTCGTTGTGACCCTCATATCGCAGGTGCCACTTCAATCATAATAAACCAACGAAATGAAACAAAATAATGGTCATTCTGTAACTTTTTTTTCTCATTTATTATCTTCATTAATCCATCATATTACAGTGTCACAATAACAATTCGAGTCAACACGATGGTTTGGTCATCACTGTGACTCACGCAGTTGGGCGCTTTGAATCAAGGAAAAGCCGTGAGAAAATCTGCACCCTGCACGTTCTTCTCTTCGTATGTCAAAAAAGCAAAAATTAAAATGCCTCTATCTATTTTGTTAATTTTACATCAAATTGTATTCTTATTTTTTTCGGGGAATTCGTGATTAATGGTACATATATTTTATGATGTAAGTCAAACTGAGCTTGAACCAAAATCTTGACCTATTTCCTTTAAATCACTGCTGCTAGCTGCTTCAGACGAAAAGGTTTTGCAAACAGCCCCGGCAGATCCGGTGGCGTTCGGGTTGGGGGGATGAACATACCCACCATCTTACCAGGTCTGCCTACAATAACCATCCATGCTCAAGTCATTCACACAATCTACCCTCATTAGAATGTCATCCATCCCCCAGCCTTATACACTTCCCTCCTCAATCTCAAATTCTATTACCTCACAGCCATTATTTAAAATGTCGCACTGTGATTGGTATAAACATGCATTGACTGCCCATTATTTTGAAAGTTTTCCAACCTTGGACATAATATCATTTGCCCATAAATGATACCACCCACTATTTTTTTTTTTTTTTTTTTTTTTTTAATTTTATTAAGTTTTCATCTTGTGTATGCCTTAAAGGTCAATGAGAATTTCACAATCTGGTGTCCCGAAAATATTGAATTCTGATTTTTTGCATTAACACTTAAGTGGCCCAAAGGGGAAGGGGGTTCCATAGTACCAAACTTTTGATTTTTTTGCGATTCTCGGTTCCAACAATCAATTTTTAAGTTTATTTTTTTTCTAATTGTCTGGATTTATACTATGCTTCTCCTATACTAAAAAAATTAAATCCGCCCACGGCCTCATTAAAATAATTAGGTTTGGGTCTCTAGGAAACCCCCCCTTTTAAGTGCTGATTAGGCACAATTTTAATTTTTTGTCATGACATGTTTAACGGTGTATCTATGGAAAACTTAAGTGATTTTTGAAGTTCTGAGAAAAATACAAGATGGGATAAATTTGCTATATTTTGCATGATTATTTTTAATTGGTATTCTAGAGTAGATATATACTTATTTGGTTTCAAAACCTTATATTGGAGTTGCTGAAGGATGGAATGTGTGAACCCTCTTGTTCGGAGAGTGACAATTTCAATTGGCCATAGGTCATAGGTCAAAGTTCCGATTTTTTCATTTTTTATTGGTGGTATGTGGTTCTTACTGACCCCCATTTACTTGTGTTAGTGTCATTATTAAACTCCCATGGGAAAGTGTTATCTGGGTTGGTTCCCTAGGAAACGCCCCCCCCCCCCCCCCCCGCACTAACGGAGTTTTTTTAGCTTGGCACTCAATGTTAATTAAATCATTTTCATCAGAAATACCCCCATCTGAAAGGCTTAGCTGGAACTATTTCTTCACAACCAAAAATTGTGAAATTTCTAATGTTTCGTATACACGCAAATACTAAATTCAGCCTATGTTAAGAAGTTTATATTGGGCAATATGACAACAAAAGCACCTTTCACTTTCTGTAGCCAAAATACAGGTAGAATTGTATTGAATGTCGAATCTTAATGAAATAACATACAAATGACACAAATATGGACAACTCCAAAATATCTCTGTGCACCTTTAAGATATTCTATAAAATTAACACTGGTTTTGACTTTTGCCCTACGCTTTTCTGGCTAAATGAGAAAAATATAGCTTTCGTCAAACAATTTATGACCACTTCTGGTCAAATGTGGGTCCTTGAGGGGGGATAAGGTATTAAAGATCGGCCAGAGTCAAGAATAAATTATGGCAGTCTCCTGGTCTGATTGGAGCCAGCTGGGTAACTAAGCTTTCAATCTTTGTCAAATAAAAGTTAAAGATCGGCATAATTTTTGTTTTTACTGAAAGACTGTGCAAATCACAAAAAGTGGAGTCAACTTTTGTTTAAAGTACATCTTACATACTTCCTTTCTGGGATCACATTCCCTTCATCCTTTGTTCTGAATCGCGTATTACTGGTGAATAGCAGGAATAAATCTGGACTTTTTCTCGCTACAGGTGGTGATGCTGGGCAGAATTTCTCGCTTGGAAGTATTGAATGACTCTTTGACACCTCTCTGGCTGCAGGCGTTCAACATCTACAGGAGGAAAAAAATCCTAATGCATTTTTGAAGTTATCATGATGAAAAAGAAAACCTACACAATTGGGGTCAGGTTTTCCGAGTGCATTACAAGTAGGTCATTATATGTGGCTTGTGGAAATGGATTGGAGGATTATGATGGAAGTCTAGCGCACATATTGTGTCAGCCAAAGATCACAAAGTACTGTAAAAACTTAATTTTCGTAGCATTTTTTTTCACAAAATTTGTGAGCACCCCTGATTTGCAAAAATAAATTGCTGCAGATTGATGCATGTCACAGTTTGAGCATTTGTCACACAGGTGACAAATTTTAGGAATTTGCTCAAATTTGTTACCACAAAAATTAAGTTCACTTCAAATGCACAAACATTTCATGCCATGAAAATGAGCAATTTTACAGTACTACATGTTTCCATGACATTGTGACTAAGACCAGGATCTAGTATGAATGCATCATGGGAACAAAAATATCAGGCTTTTGTGCATTTCCATTGCCCCCAGCCCTTTATAAATAGCCAGTAAGATCCTATGAAAATGTTTGGTTTGCACGGTATCAACCTAGTTTGCAGGCAAGGTGTTTTGAAGTTGACGGAGACTGTCGATGGGAGTTTTTTGAACTTCAAATATGAACTTGAATTGTTATGCTTTTTTGCTTTATCAATTATAGCAAAAGTGCTTGCTTCCTGTTTACACAATATTTTTTCTGTATGTCACAGAGTGTATGTATTTGCCATAAGGAAAAAGTAGGTCGACTACTTTACCATGAAGTGAGCATTTTGCAAATGAAAAAACAAATTGAAATGTGTATTTTTGTCTTCTACATCAAGAGCAAAATACACCAGCACTAAAAGTTTAAAAATAGGTAGGCCTACCCTGCATCATTACCAGGGACCTAACCTTGACTATCAGTTGCCTTATTGGTGAGTGGAGGGCAGGGATGTTCCCAGACCATTTTCAATGGGTTTGTTGCTGACAAAACTGTCCAATTGCAGACACAATTTTTTAAAATTCCAGCTCGCTGCATTTGCCGAGTAAATACGGGTATATCCGGCAGGGGGGGGGGGGGCAAATATCATTACAAAATTGTTCAGTTATATTGCATATTAAATTATAGACCCTACTGCATATTAGCAATCAGAAGTAATATCTTCTGACAAAGTCAGCAACAAAATATTTTATTTCATTAAAATATTCAACCTATGTCTAATTTACATTAAAGGTGCAAAGAGAGATTTCACATATCAGATGTCCCTAAAAAATCGAAAGTACTGATTTTTGCATTGATGTAAATATTTCTATCAAAATATCCCCATCTGAAAGGATTAAGCTGAGAAATGTTTCTTTGGTACAAAAATTGTTTAATTTCTAGTTTCGTATAGGAGCAAATACAAAATTCAGTCTATGTTTTATATTGAATATAAGCAAATCAAAATCACTTGTTTTCTCTCTTTTAAGACATTTCTGTAGCCAAATATAAGGTAAGAAATCTATTGAGTGTATAATCTATATGAAATTACTATTATGACACAATATCTGGGTGCCTCAAAATCTCTCGTTGCACCTTTAATACCAATTTTGCAGACAAGTCCCCATGGTCACACACCCCCTCTAGGAATGGCCCTGGGAGGGACAAATAAGTAATTTCATTCAATAATAACATATTTTCAACCATTTTGTCCCATTTCATTAGTTCAAGGAATCGTTCTGCTGCCATTTTCACCAAAATTGAGATCTTTGAATGTCCCTTTAAAGGTCCAGGAAATGCAAATAGAATTTATGTGGTTTGTGTCAAGTCTACAAGGTAGGGGTGATAAAGCATTCAATATTTGGGTTGGTGATGACATCATTAGTGACTATTGATTTTTCAGAGAGTAATAGAAAATTCCAGGTGACTGGTGTGAATCTATTCATGGCACTGACTGAAAATCAATAGTTTTCACCAATGATGTCACTGGTAGTGTATTCTTTTTTGTGGCCCTGTTTATTGGAATGGAATGCCCCGTAAAGATTTGGACTAGGTTTATCATCTCATTTCCTGGGACCTTTAAAGGGACTTATTTGAATATATTAATGGGTCATATTTCCGAGCCTAATATATGAATAGGTCATATATTTGTCTATCAAGAAAGTCCTAAGTGCACCCTCACTGACCTAGTCCCCCCCCCCCCACAGCCTGCCACTTCTTGACAGACTACTTTATTTGTTATTTTGGAGGTAGGCCCTGTCTACATGCAAAAATCTGGCTTTTTCAACAAATTGAATCACCTTTCCCATGAAATCTCTTAAATGTCTCTTTAAACTGAAATGCATAAAAAAATGTGTTGAAATCTCAAGTTCACCTTTAAACATATGTTAAAAGCACTACCCAATCCTCGGCCTCGATCCCACCCTATTGTCAAACCTGAGATTTGTGTATCCATGCGCGTAGCCAGGAGGGTGCGGCGGGAGCACACGCACACCGGGGTTCATGCCAAAAATATGCAAAATCAGCCTATTTCAGCTATTAGAGGTCCTTCCGCACCCGCATCCCCTCAAAAAGCCAGTTCTGGATATGCCAGTGGTATCAATATAGAAACACTGAATTTTTCTCAACTCTCTGCAAATATTTTTGCTGACTTCTTTCCCACTGTAATGCTACACGTTAAAATATGGTCTGTTTATGGTTACCGGAAATTATTTGTAAAATACAATAATATATGCAATTACCACTCATATTAAAATAGTATGTCTGATTCAAATGAAATGTTTTAATTAACATAAACTATGTTGTGATACCATTACCTAGGAAACAGAAAAGTGTATGTTGTAATCGGGTGAGACTCCTTTATTTCAATGGATAACATGATAAAAGAGAAGGGAGACTACACTATGTAAAATTACAAGCTATTACAAATTTCACAACTCTGAAGGTTCATTCCACTGCATATTATCTGTGGATCTCTGTGGGGTGGGAGTCAAAAGGTGCAAGTTAACGAGGTGGAAATCAAATTTATTTTGAGTTTACATCGAATCTAGGAAATAATTAAGGAATGTATCGCAAATGTGACAAGAAGGAAAAGGGATGAAAAGAAGTGAAACCATTTGGTTTCCTCTCTCAAACAACTTCAAGTCACAGTGGTTTGGAGTTTTTGACAGCATACATAAATAACGACGGAACTGACAAGGAACACAAAAGGATATTAAATTTCATGCTTTTTGCAATTGCCTGGGAGCATACTGGGAGGTAGCCAGAAGTGAGGCAACCCAGTCAATTTTTCAATTTATCTTGGGTTATAGAGGATGCTTCTTTCAAGTACTGATGCTAGCCTGCGACTTTCTGAAGGTGATTTTAAACTTTGCAGGACCTCTATTTTGCCTTCATTCTAGTATTATTTTTGTCCCCCCCCCCAATCGAGTTCAACAGGGGGACTATGAAACAAGCTCTGTGCATGTATATGTGTTTGTGTGTGCATTTGTGTTTGTGTTTGTAAAAACTGGCAACCCTAATTCTGTTTTCAGCTGTAGATAGGGCTTGGAGGGAGTGGAACTTTGGAAGGATGTTTCCATAAGGTGACACCCTTCTTTCTGACACCCTTATGAATTCGGAAACCTTAACAGAATAAACCACACGATTTATATGGTTTATTCCGTTAAGGTTTCCAAATTCATAAGGGTGTCAGAAAGAAGGGTCAGGGTGTCACCTTATGGAAACACCCACTTTGGAACTACCTCATCACATGTGGGCCAAGGGTCTAGGAATCATTTGGGTTCAACAGGGATAATTCCACGTTCTATTGTTTTCTACAGCTTCTATAATATATGCATCATATTCATGGGGGGATTGGCATGTGCACCTGTTTAGTGCAGTGGTGAACAAAAGCTATATGGGGGGCAGGTACAAAAACTGGCCCATGAAAACATGGCCTTTGGCCCCTTTGGCCTGAAATCAAAACACACTGCTTGTCATATTTGTCCTGTCATTTTTTTTGGGGGGGGGTCCCAGTGTCTTTTATTGCCCTTTACAAAATGACATCCTACTTCTCACAGATGTAAACTGTCAAAACTTACTAGCTACATTACTTGACATTGATTGATGATATAAAAAACCCTGAATTCAACTATGAGCCTGGCAGCTGAATTTTGGGATGCTGACAATATGGAACTGTATGTTTTCTACAGTGCACTTGTGAGCTATCCACTTAAATAACACAGCTACATAGATCATTAAGTGGAAAACGGTTAAACATGTGTTTCATTGGAATACACAATTATATTTCATCTCCGATTATGTTAGCTGGTAGGCTTATAACGGGTAACAGATTGTGGTTTCTTCTTTATGACAAGGGTTTCCTCATACTACTATGCTAAATGCTTGTGCTGATGTCTGCCAAAACTGGTCAGAAGAACCAATGACCCAAGCCTCATGTGGAGTGTTCACTGTTTCTGGTCTGTGGTAATCTAGGCCGATTTAAAGGGGCATTCTATGAAAATTTATGAATTTCTACTTTAAGCTGCAAATCTTAGGCTATAAACACCAGATTCATTACAAGAAGAAGCTTCTATAGGATGTTCACAGATGGGTCCATAATTTTCCACAATTAGTTCACCATAACAGAACCTTCTCCTGCTATAAACTAAATGCCTTTTGGTCTTACAATATTTCAATATTATACGTTTTATTGATTTAATCGATTGAAGTTAATGTAGCTCACCTCCAGTTGTAACTGTAACTAATATTGGCCTTTTAATTAATTGCCAACTATTCATCTCCTGAATCCCATGGCTCCTAATCTAACTATAAAAAACACCAATGCAATTGTTTGTGTACCTTTGGGAAAAGGGTTAGGAAAGAGAAATTCCTCATACATGGGTTTACCTCGAGAATCCCACAGTGACAGTGAGTAAAAGCTAGTAGAGCTTGTTCATAGTGAGATTCTCGAGCTACATACATGAAGTCTCCTGAGCAGAGTACTGCATAAACAAATTATTTTTATTTTAGGCCAATTGGCCAATGGGCCAATAGGCCAGGCCATGTTTTGTACCTGCCCCTATATGGGAGTGGGGTGAAGGGTGAATGGTTAGTTGCAAATGCAAATAGGCAGATTTGACCTTTTTGGCCAAAACACTGGGGTTAAGCACCCAAAGCCCCCACCCCACCCCACGGCACCCCCGACTAGACACATGCCAATGATCTGGACCCAAAAGTTCTAACATTTGCTGAAATCTTTAACATATTGAGAAAAAATGGCAAATTTGTGTTAAATTCAGTCTGATATCTACATCTTGGGTATAGCTACATCAGTACATGGCATGGGTTTAATTTTTGCAAAAAAAATGGTGAAGATATGGATCTTGACTCTCAGAGGCATGTCCCAACCCAAACTAAACTTGAGAACTCCCCAAGGGGTACAGGAACCTTAAAAAGGGCTCATCATTATCGTTGCAACAGTTAATAGGAAACAAGAGTGCCCTCCTGGGTATTAGTTTGATATATTTTCTCAAACTTAATTTGATAAAGTAATGAAAATATTCCATTTTGAAATGTGCAAAGAATGACAATCACTTTGTTCAATTGAAACCTTTCAGGCATTGATGTGCTACAAAGCAATATACTGCATCAATGGAAAGATATGGCTATTATGAAAATCAAAGTAAATGCATACAGGACTGCTTTTAAGGGGTACTATACCATAATGTAGTCTGAAATATAATAGTGTGAGTTGTGGGGATTCATCTTGAATCTGTCAGTGGAAGTTGCCATTTTGGTGACCAGTGGATTGTTTTCATACATGCACAGACTACATGTTAATTGCATGCCACATACTCTGTAGGGGTACAAGCAAGGGCCCTACACTTAAAGTGACAGGAGGAGATTTTTTGAGGATACAGATTTCTCTCAATTTTCACTGGATCGGTCGTAGACCACATACCGAGAACGTTTCGAAGGTTTATTGAACAAACAAGTACAAAAGAAAAGCACAAACCTTGTTTTGAACTTGCCTGACTATCGCAATCGTCCCCATAGAAACCATGCTTTGACTTTCTGTCGTGCACGACAGAAAGTACTAAATCATCATCGTATTACATAAAGACGGCGTATTCAGCTAATTTACTTCAGGTGTGATCTTATACATTGGTAAGCATTCCAAATATGAAAAAACGGGGTTCGACAAAAATTGGGGGCGCTTCTTTCTGGAAATCTCCTCATGTCTCTTTAAAAGAGATGCTAGCTGTCTAGGAGTACCATCATGAATTTCTATCTCTATCTCTCTTGGGTTTCAAGTCCTACACTGTAAAAACCCATATTAAAAATTAAACACCTTTCTAAACACTATTTGCACTATATTTTTAAGCATTTTAAAAATAGCAATAGCCAAGCACTTTGTCTAAACATGTTTCTGTAACTTCTGTAACCAAATAAAAAGTAGGGAATCTAAACTATATGAAATCACTACATATCACAGAAATCTCTCGTTGCACCTTTAAGTCACCATGCGTAGTTTACTGGTGCATGCATTGGTGCAACCACCAAAACTTGTGCTGTCATCACTGCACAGAGGTAGGGAATGGACTATATACTTTGTAGGGTACAAGCCATATTCCTACTGAGAATTTGCAATCCTTACTCTTGAGGGATGTAGCCCAACTCTAATCACTCTAAGGGGCTGCATGTGGCCAAGGAGGTATCCTTACTCTGCTCTTATAGGGATACTACTATACTTTGATTACCACCAAATAGGCGGGGGTGTGCAGGGGGTATGGTCGCACCCCTCCCCAAATTCCACAAAAGGTGCAAAAAATCTACTTTTTGCAGGAATTTTGCATAAAAGGTCCAAAATTAAGAGAAATTTTGACACATAAGTCCACTTTTTGGTGAGGAGATGTTCAAAAAGTAAAAAAAGGACCATTTTGGGGGGTTAGGTCTACTTTTACCAAAAAGGTCTACTTTTTCAAAGTCCCGCACCCCCCAAAATAAATCCTGCATACAGCGTTGGTGTCAGCCCTACTCATGTTAGTAATAAGGAGTAACAGCCCTATTCACTAGGTACCACTCTGATAAATTAAGGGTTAGGATTTTAAAATTACGTTCGATTGTTACCATTTAGGGTAAGATTATAGGGGTTAGGGTAGAATTAGAGCCACTCAGTTCAGGGGTTGGAAAAAATTAAGTGCCATTTTGGAGTCTTTCAAAGGGTACTCTTTCAGAGTATCTTAAAGGGGGTGCTCTCACTAGCCTTAATCTTAGATGCTAGCCCTGCCCTTTGGAGGCACTGTAATCTACCACTCCAAAGGGCCATGGCGCCTGCTTGCATCCACCAATGCATATATACCAACCTTCATTGACAGACACCCCCATGGGCTACTGTTTAAGATACAAGAAACCTTTAAAAATATCAGCGATACACAGGTATAAGTTCATTAGTATTTAGCTGAGGGTGATTTTGGTTATCTCCGTCCCCATGTCACCATTCATTTGATTGGGCATTGCCCCCAAAGTCCTATCTATGAATAAATCATAATTTGTCAAAATGTCAAGAGTTAACCTATTTTATGCAAATCAAATCCAAAATATACATACCAAAAAAAAATCAATTTTCAATATCCAGAAGCTATTTTCTGCTTGGCTGAACTATCGACAAATTAATAGTTTGTCATGCAAACCACTGCAGGAAATCAGAACGTCAACAGTTTAAGCAAGCGCCTAGCCCTCACAGCAATTTGATCAGTTGGACAGGATGGGCAAATGCTTCAGGCCTCTTGACTCCGAACTAGTTTTGAATTTGTGTGGATAAGAAAAAAGAATAAAACATTAAATTGATGGCATGTTGTGGTGCAGGGTACGGTGACAAAGGTGAATATTGTCAGTATCCTCATGGCTTTCGATGATATTCAAGTCTAATGTCCTTTCAATATAAGTTTCATGTTTTCCTAAGGACTTCCTTCTGTTTGTTCAATGATCGGCCAAGAAAAAAAAGTTGTTATGTTGCCGGCTCAAGTAAAAAAAATGGCAAGGGTCAGTAAATCACTGAACATTAAACCTCCATGTGGCGTTTATATAAGAGGTTGATGGATGTGCAAGATTGTTGTATGTAATGTTTTAGTGTGTTCAGAAGTATCAAAATATGCACAACTGTGGATTTTATTATTACAAATTTTGCAAAAGAAAAAGCTAACTTTTTCCCGAAAAAAAAATAGTCAGTGGTCTTTTGTTGAGTAAAATGTTTTGGGAATTTTCTAAACGTGGATTAGTTACAGAGGGCAACATCCCTTTACAGTTTATCTATACTGTAAAAACTTTTTGCACTACATTTTTGGCCCCCACAACACAATGTGTTGTGTGGGCTTATGTTATACCACAGAAGGGCGGGCGGATGGGTGGGCAGATGGACAGCAAAAGCATTCATCTACTCTACAGACTAAACTGAATACTCAATGAACTTCTAATGTAGCATTCTGATAGAACGTGATGAGGTCATGTGCCATATACTCTTTGGACAGGTCATGAATATTAATGAGCTCATTTGCATATTTTGAAGAAAATTCATTAATCCACTCTACAGACTAAACCGATAACTCAATGAACTTCTAACGTTGCACACTGATAGAACATGATGAGGTCATGTGCTGTATACTTTTTGGACAGTTATGAATATTAATGAGCTAATTTGCATATTTTGAAAAAAATTGTTAATCAACTCTACAGACTAAACCGATTACTCAATGAACTTATAATTTGGCACAGTGATAGAACATGGTGAGGTCATGTGCTGTATACTTTTTGGTCAGGTTGTGATTATTAATGAGCTCATTTGCATATTTTGAAGAAAGCATTAATCCACTCTACAGACTAAACTGATTACTCAATGAATGAACTTCTAACGTGGCACACTAATAGGACATGATGAGGTCATGTGCTGTATACTTTTTAGACAGGTTGTAAATATTAATGAGCTCATTTGCATATTTTGAAGAAAAAGCATTAATCCACTCTGCAAATTAAACCAATTACTCAATGAACTTCTAAAATCGCACAGTGATAGAACATGACAAGGTCATGAGCTGTATACTTTTTGGACAGGTATGAATATCAATGACCTCATTTGCATATTTTGAAGAAAATCATTAATCAACTCTACAGACTAAATCGATCAGTCAATGAACTTCTAACATGGCACAGTGATAGAACATGAAAAGGTCATGTGCTGTATTCTTTTTGCACAGGTTATGAATATGAAAGGGACATAATGGCATGAAAAAACAAATGGTAAATGCTGGCAGTAATGTCCTCCCCCCCCCCAGAACTTTTCCTGTTTTTACTGTTTTTACAGAATGTAAACATCCAAATTGTTTTCAAACTCGTGGAAGTGATTTCATTAAGGGTCTTTTTCATAATGTCAATTTTTTCCATGCTATTATGTCCCTTTAAAGGCTGACTCAGAGATTTCCGGAGGGCACCCTCAATTTTCAAACAAATTGTGTTTCGGGGGGGGTAGGACATGCCAACCTAACAGCAACAGAAAGGCATGAACTTCAGGCGTAACCCGAGTGCTAGTATTATTCAAAGACTTAACGGTAGGAGGGCGCTCTTACGCATATCGAACAGTCATGCACACACAGACTTGACTTAACGCTAGGCCTGGTCATGAATATTTAAATCTAAATGACCGTTATTGGAAATTACACTATTTTACAGCGGGGTTAATCCACTAACCCCGACGGATTTTGAAGTCAATAATTTTTTCTTAAATTATCATAATATTACTAAGATGTATTGAAGGAAGGTTTAAAAGGTGATTTTGCAATGTCAGATGGGGCCGAGGCTGCCATAGAAAATACACGTAAGAATTCCCGAAATGACCGTTTGGAAATCCCCAATGCCCAAATCAAGCAGATGGTGTCCGACCCCCCTGTTGCGTTTTTGCATATACAAAATGCTTTTCCATATACTGAACACTGTGTGAAATAGCTAAGCTCAAATTGAAGTCCTTCATATAGAAAATTGCAAATTTGTTATAAATTTCCGGATCCGGAAATTTATTTATACACAGTATCCTATAGCACTGTATGTAGTAGTAGTAAAACCAAAGTTTTAAATCCGGTTTTGTCCCCGCTAACGGGGGTGGCCGGATTCACCTCACATTCACAGCAACACTGTTGTGTGAGGATTTATTGGAGCAAAAAGATAATTGACCGGATGCCCTTCCTGACGTCAATGTGCTGGATGGCCGCCATTAGCTCTCCAGAGCCGACGCCCTTGTAGGTAGATCTTCTTTTTCGTTCTACCAGGGTAACCAGCTACCCTCCTCATCGGATTTCGTTAGAAACCCGATGGGGGTGACGGTTTAGCCGCCGACAACCCGGCCCTGGGACAGGTAGTACTGGTTACCAGGATACCAGTAGCAGGCCCTCAAAGGATACCTGACCTGCTTGTAGCTTTTGTGTATACTACACATAAATGTTTACTGCATGCAAACGAAAAATCCGATACATCTCAAACTTTGGAATTGGGCATTTTAGGTGACTATCTTTAGTTCTATTTGACTATTTTCAATAAATACACAAAAAATTATATTTTAAAAATCTCTGAGTCAGACTTTAAGGGTATAAGCAGTGATTTGCTAATCTGAAACATCGGGAAAAAATCATCTAAATTCGTATTTTTGTTCAGCTGACATGGATGTATGTTTATTTGCAGGAGGCGGTATGACAAATTTCCTCAAAATACTTCATTTTGTTCCTGCATTAAAGTAGTTATATGGAATTATACAAACTTATCTTTGATTTAAAGCTAAAAACTGCATTTCCACATTTTTTTAATTATCTCGCATTATTGCTGCTTATCCCTTTAATGAGCTCATTTGCATATTGTCAATAAAATGTGATTAAACTACATTTGAGGGGCCATCTTAATTACGCACCACATAATTTTTGTTGTGCTTTATTGTGCTTGTAGCTTTTGTGAAAAAGCATGCAAATATATTTCCTTTTTTTCCTTCCTTGAAGATTTTAAGTGAAACAGTTTATATTGGCACACAATAATTTCTCATTTTACAGTATTTCTAATTTCATCCAGATCACTGCCGGTAGCAGTCCAACACCTCTGCATTGAATTAAAGAGAACTCACTTTAACTAAATGCCTCATGTATCCCCCACTATGAGGTGAAAAAGCCCTATCTGCCTCCTTAAAGAAAGTTACCTTTGTTCTTGTCTTCTGTTCCATGCTCCCTCAAGTCTCGCAGTTTTCCTTAGTTGGGTCCCCCACTGTCGGCATCATTTGCGTCATATGCCCCCACACGCACCACAATCTAATGGGAAACAGAACTAACATCAGCGGTTGATAAGTGTTAACCTTTTATGACTGTCATGTTCTGTATCGCCACAAAATAAGTAAATCTCAAAATGGCCATCCAACGTCTTTCATGTTCTTTACAGATCTGGATCTAAGAATCACTTGCCTAATACTGGACATGTTTGTACTTTAAAGAAATTCACTTACATACTTATTACAAAATTAAATTAGTAAAAAAGGTCCAATAACATTGTTGAATAATTTGAGATAATTTTTGTAACAGGACTGTAAGACTGGCAAGTTGCACACAGGGACTTGAGTGTAGTGTTGTAGGAGTCCCCCAGGTACGACTTGAAGATCTGAAACAAATGGGTTATGAACAATCATCAAATCTACAGGGACAAGATACAGTTTTATATTTGGAGAGAAAATGTGCCGACAGTGTTGCTAGAAAATATGTCCCAATATTCTTGGCTGACATTAGTTGAACTTTAAAAATTCAGTTGCAATTCAATCATAACATGGGAATAGAGAATTAATAATAAATGGCAAAAACTTTAGGCCTATTTAAAGAGACACTGGCACATTTGGAAAATAGTGCGCCCTCAGAATTGATATTTTTGCATGGTTATAAAGCTTTTATATACATTAGCCCTCACCTGAAATTATTAAGATCAAATCGTCGCGCTTATGGTAAACAGAACGATATTATAATTATTGTCGCTGCCGACATTAATTCAGCAGACGACGCGGAAATGGTGAGTAACACATGAAAACACATGCCAGAGTTGATTCTCACGGCATTCATCTTGTTTGACCGGCCTGTGACCTTTGTGGTTTTGATATCAATGAGTATGACTCTATGATATTCACCCTGGGGATATTCATGCAATAGACACATTTGTTGATTAAAGTTATGGCAGACTTCAAAAGTTAGGCTACAAATTACCTGGATGTCTTTAGCCTCTTATTAATGTCCCTCTCTGCTTTTGGGTACATTATTTTTACATGTAAAATATATCTATATTCTTCCAATGGCCTAGACTATCATTTGCGAGCAAACTGAAGAAATTTCATATTTTCTGAAAATGTGCCAGTGCCGCTTTAAAGGGGGATGGCCCGATTTAAGCATATGAAGTTTCATCTTGATAGATTGGCCTTCACCCCAAAACCCCATCTGTAAAGTTTCGCGCCGATATTCCAATCCGTTTTCATGTGAGAGCTAAAAACGTGATTTTGTAAGCCCCTATAGAGTACTGTGTAAAATTAATATTGGTCGACCAAAATAGGGTACATTTTCGCTCATAACTTCCAAACCAAACATCCTTTGGCCTAAGATTTCACATGGTAAATGAGAAAAATAGTAGCTTTCTTCTGAGACCAAAATGCTGACCACTTCCGGTAAAATCAGGGCTTCTGGGGACGAGGCTATTAGCGATCGGGCCATGGACCTTTAATAAAGCATTGCACCAAATTAGAACTACATTAAAGCAACATTAGCACATTTTTTTAACAGCGCCCCAATTTTTCAAAAAAATTGAGATTTTTACACGGTTGCATTGGTAACTGGCTAGTAAACTATACCTGTGAATGGTTAAGCTCGAAAATGTCTGTGTGTCACAAACGAAGGAATTTTGAATTTTTTTTTTTTTTTTTTTTGGGGATATTCATGCAATAGACACATTTGTTGATTAAAGTTATGGCAGACTTCAAAAGTTAGGCTACAAATTACCTGGATGTCTTTAGCCTCTTATTAATGTCCCTCTCTGCTTTTGGGTACATTATTTTTACATGTAAAATATATCTATATTCTTCCAATGGCCTAGACTATCATTTGCGAGCAAACTGAAGAAATTTCATATTTTCTGAAAATGTGCCAGTGCCGCTTTAAAGGGGGATTTTTTAAAGGGGGATGGCCCGATTTAAGCATATGAAGTTTCATCTTGATAGATTGGCCTTCACCCCAAAACCCCATCTGTAAAGTTTCGCGCCGATATTCCAATCCGTTTTCATGTGAGAGCTAAAAACGTGATTTTGTAAGCCCCTATAGAGTACTGTGTAAAATTAATATTGGTCGACCAAAATAGGGTACATTTTCGCTCATAACTTCCAAACCAAACATCCTTTGGCCCTAAGATTTCACATGGTAAATGAGAAAAATAGTAGCTTTCTTCTGAGACCAAAATGCTGACCACTTCCGGTAAAATCAGGGCTTCTGGGGACGAGGCTATTAGCGATCGGGCCATGGACCTTTAATAAAGCATTGCACCAAATTAGAACTACATTAAAGCAACATTAGCACATTTTTTTTAACAGCGCCCCAATTTTTCAAAAAAATTGAGATTTTTACACGGTTGCATTGGTAACTGGCTAGTAAACTATACCTGTGAATGGTTAAGCTCGAAAATGTCTGTGTGTCACAAACGAAGGAATTTTGAAATTAGAATAATTATTATCGGGGATCCCGATAATAATTCAACGGCTGCTGGAAATGGCCTTCCAATGTGAAATAGCCGGGAAATAGCACCATGTACGTGTCTACGCTCATCCATTCAGGGCCGCCGAGAGAAATTGCGGGCCCGGGGAGAACATTGGAGTTACGGGCCCCCTTTTACCATTTTCGTTTTCCAGAACCCATAGGGGTATTTTGAAGTTGCAGTGGCTGCGAAGCGGTCATGAGAGCTGTATAATGTAGTTGATCGATGCAACTTAATGGGTGTTTTGTTTGAATTATTCAGATTTTGTTTATGGGGATGGCCCAGGAGGTGGGTGCGGAAACCTTGCAACGTTCACTTCCCAAAACACATTTTCTCATGAAAATTTGATAGAAACAAACAGAAATTTGTATTTCACTTTTTAATGATAGAGGTATGATAAATGGTTTTTAAAATATAAAATACAGCTGATGGTTTTAGTTTTGTTTCAAACAATAATATAAAGTGCTCAATTTTCTCATGTATATTTGATAGAAATAATTTGAAATTGGTATGTAGTTCACTTTATAATTCATGACCAACCATTTTATAAAACAAAATCTTAATTGTTTTTGGGTAATTTCTCAAACCAAGAGAGGCTCTGCACTAAATTTATTAACTGCGCGTAGTGCGAAAAAAAAGTGAAATTTGTGGGTTACAGAGTATTTTCTCAACGCAAGTAGGTATCATTGTCGCAGGAGGGGGAAACGGGCCCCTGTATCCACCAATGCTCTCTCTCTCTCTCCATCCCCATCTCTCGCTTTATCTCCCTCTGACTTTTGTCACAACGCAAGGGCTGAACTTTGATTTTTTACGGGCCCCAAGGACCCCGGGCCCGGGGTCAATTACCCCCTTTGACCCCCCCTCTCGGCGGTACTGCATCCATTAGTTGTTTTATTGGTTCAGGCAAGTCAAGTTAGAGGTTATCTTCTCGAGGTGGCACTATTTCATCATGGACGGACATAAACGTAGCATTTCCAGCTCTGCCGTTAAGTCCAATCTTGGATCCCAATTCTAATTACAAAATCTAATTACAAAATTTTACGATAAATACGCATTTCTTAGCATTCTCGTTCGCAGGTATAGTTTCCTAGACAATTACCAACGTAACTGTGCCAAATATCAACTTTTGGAAATTGGGGGCGGGGCGCTCTTCAAAAAAGTGCCATTATTGCTTTAATGGTCCACACATTATATTCATAATGTAGATAAAAATGAATCTGGCAATTTATATCCAAATCAATCTAAAATGATTAAAGCAGCACTGGCACATTTTCACAAAATATAAAATTTCTTCAATTTGCTCTCAAATGATAGTCTAGGCTATTGAAAGAATAGAGATACATTTCACACATAAAAATAACATACTCAAAATCATAGGGACGTTATAATAAGAGATTAAAGACATGTAGGAAATTTGTAGGCTAACTTTTAAGTTTTCCATAACTTTAATCAACAAATGTGTATGTTACACGAATATCATAGAATCGTACTCATTGATATTAAATTAAAACCACAAAGGTCACAGACCCGTCAAACAGGGAGCATGCCGTGGGAAACGTGCATACGGCGTGCGTGTTCTTGTGTTAAACGCCATTTCCGTCATCTGCTGAATTAATGTCGCCGGCAACATTAATTATAAAATCGACCTGTTTACCCATAAGGACAATGATTTGGTCTTAATCATTTCAGGTGAGGGCTAATGTGTATAAAAGCTTTACAACCATGCAAAAATATAGATTTTGAAAAATCTTGAGGGCGCACTATTTTCCAAATGTACCAGTGTCTCTTTAAAGTGAAATAACCACAAAAATTTTGACAAAAAGGAGATAATTAGTAACCATGGGATTCATTATTAGTCTCCTTACCCCTAAACTACCCCTGCATCCATATTAGAATTCTTGGTTATGTTAGAGGTTAATTACCCGGGTTAATTTTAGGATTTTATTCAGGAAGCATCTCTTTAAAAGGTGCAACGAGAGATTTCACATATCAGGTGTCCCTAAAAAAATTGAAAGTACCAATTTTTGTAAAGCTTTCCATCAAAAATATCCCCATCCAAAAGCTGAGAAATGTTTCTTTGGTAAAAAATTGTGAAATTTCTAATTTCGTATAGGAGCAAATACGAAATTCAGCCTATGTTTTATATTGAAATATAAGCAAATCAAAATCACACTTTTTCTCCGTTTTAAGGCATTTCTGTAGCAAAATACATGATAAGAAATCTATCGAGTGTCAAATCTATATGAAATATTTAGGTGCCTCAAAATCTCTCATTGCACATTTAAGTTGAGAGACTTTCAAACATTATTCCAGGTATTTTAATATAATGGTAGCAAAAAGGTACTTCTTTTTCAATTCTGCAATAAAGGTATACTTCTTCTCCATTCTGCAATAAAGCTCTCAAAATATGTATCAGATCTTGCATCTAAATCTGTTGCCCCTGTGGGGAAATCAAAAACAGAACTTGCTGATGAGACTAGGAACATGGCAACATTGCATTCTAATCTGGCTTAGGAAAGGAGCGAAATGACAAGAAATTGAATCGGATTCCCCGTACAATTAGTTGACATGGCTGTTATAGGCCTAACAAGATGGCGTCTGGACTGGAGGCAACTGGCGCCAGTCAGCACAGGAACAAAACTTGGCCAGGAACTGAAGTGAATTCCCTTTTGAGCCCAAATATACTGATATGTCGATAAAGCAATAATTTCATAAGGTTCTGGAACAACATGAACTTGCCTTTCTAGTCCTACTACTGCGTAAGGGGGTGTTGAGCTCGAGTGTGCGGCATCAACATCTTGGATGTCTTAAATGTTTTCTGTTCTTTGCTTTTAGTGGGTTAAGATAGTATTACTTCTTTATCTTGATTTGGTGAAGAGGCTACATTTCCCGACGAGTCGTAGGGAAGGAAAGTGCATTATTTCTATGCACAGTTCTGTGTACTTGTTAAGCCAGGTAAAGTTTCATAAAATTCTTGTCTTGCCTAATTTAGCTCAAATTTCTTCGTAACTGAAGCAACTGGAAAGTTCTACGATATATATATCTTTCCTTAGAGGAAATGCTTGGAGAAAGTCCATCTTTGTCAGTCTTATGCAGCTTAAAATAAATCGTAGTTCAAAGCATCCATTTCAGATTTTTAATCATAAATCACAGGCCCGTACACAGGAGGGGGTGCGGGGTGCAGTCGCACACCCCCCCCCCCCCAAATTACACAAAAGGGGCAAACGGTCCACTTCCTGTTGAATTTTTTAATAAAAAGGTCCATAATTTAGAGGGAAAAAATGACAAGAAAGTCCACTTTTTGGTGATAAAATGTTCAAAAAGGACCATTTTATGGGGTTTAGCTACCCTTTTTCCAAAAAAGGTTCACTTTTTTGAAGTCCCGCACCCCCAAAATAAATCCTGCGTACGGCCCTGATAAATCAGCATTCTATAAGATTGACTTAAAATATCTGACATTTGTTAATCCCGGTCATATCAGCCTATTTCTGATTGGCTAATTACATCATATATTCATTTCAATAACCAGCTGAAATGCAGCTTCCATGGGCCTATTTGATTGGTAATTTATTGTGTTAAATAGTATATTAAGCCAAACAGAGACAAAGTAAGAAAAGCTTGAAGGAACATACAGGTATAAAGAAGGTAAATTTTCATTGGTAATGCAGAGGTTAAATCATGATATACTATGAAATGAGCCAATCAGATATACTGTAAGAAAGGCAGTAGAATTCAAGCAAGCCATAGCTTTGTACCAATTTTGGATATACTGGCCTTCAGTCCTTTTAATCAGGGCATATGTGGTCTCGTATATAAAGCGCTCGACCCACATGGCAAAGGTTGTGAGTTCGAGCCCTGCTGTGGCCAATGCTTTGCACTTTTGAGTAAAGTGCTTTACCTCAATTACTCCTCTCTACCCAGGTGTATAAATAGGTACCAACATTATTTAAAGGTCCATGGTCCGATCGCCAATAGCCTCGTCCCCAGATTTTGTCGGAAGTGGTCAAAATTTTGGTATCAGAAGAAAGCTGCTATTTTTTCATTTACTCTGTGAAATCTTAGAGCTAAAGGATGTTTGGTTTGGATGTTATGAGCAGAAATGTGCCCCATTTTGGTCGACCAATATTATTTTACATAGTATTCTATGGGATTAACGGTACTCTATGGGGATTACAAAATCACATTTTAAGCTCTCACATCAAAACTGGTTGAAATATCAGTGTGAAACTTCACAGATGGGATTTTGGGGCAAAGGCCATTCTAGCAAGATAAAAAAAACTTATAGACTTAAATAGGGTCATCCCCTTTAATGTTGGGAAGGTAACAGACTCGCTGTTGAGGAAGTGTAGCGACCCCCCTGCAGCAACATTATATGGTTGAGTCTGGCCCATTCGCATCAAAAGAGAGATTGGCACTCCTCCTGTATACACAAGTCCGTCCCCTTTACCCTTTACCTAGTCCTTTAACAGAATTTTTAAAAAGTTGAAATGGTGATAAAGTACATAGGCCATATTGAAAAACTTTCATTTCATTGACAAATCTCTCAATGTATCTTTAACTTGGCACAAGTTATCCATGAGTGCATGCATGTTTTTGCTTACATCTGCAAATTTGATCACACATTAGTGTATGTCAAGTACAAAATCAGTTGAAGCCAATGTTTATTATGCCTGGCTCCTCCATGATCCATGTACCAATTATTTAACTCTAAATGTAATCATAAACAGTCATGGTTATTCACAGTTTGTCACAACATTTCCCTTTTCAAAGGGATTTTAGTAGAAGACTAGTAGACTGAAGCCATTCTCTATGACCTGATATAACACAGGCAATAACTTTCATTTTATGTGGAAGAACAAGACCACACAAAAAGTTCACTTGTGTTATATCACGTCATATAACATAACTCTGGTCTACAAACAATGTATTAATTCTCAATCTTAAATATAATTCTAAGTCAATGTAAAAACCTGTGTTTTTATCATTTTTTACTTAAAGGCACTATCAGTGATTTACCAAATCAGAAAATCAAAAAAATAATCAAAAATGAATTTTTGCATTTCTGTAACAACTATAGCTACTCTAACATACCCTGCAAGTTATAAGGCTGAAAGCAATCTAATAAAGACAAAATTGAATATTTTAATCATAACTGTCGTACGGACACTTTCTCCAACACGTAATTGAATGGAGATTCATATGTTTGAACATATTTTATTCTGTTTTATTCCTTTTTAATCATTTTGCATTTGGATAAAAAATAACTTATGCAAATTATACTCCTTCACTTCTAGAGTACTCCTGCAAATTTTGAATATTTTTACTCATTTAGGTGGATCACTGATAGTGCCTTTACCTGAAAGAGTAAAAATGTTTGAAATTTACAAGAATAGCTTAAAAATGAAACAAGTCTGTAGAATTCTCATAAGTTATTTTTTCCAACTGAAAAATTGACAGAAAAGGAAAACAGCAGTGTTCAGAGATATAAATCTCCATTCAATTACGTGGTGAAGTAAGTGTCCGTACGGACAGTACCCGGGGACATTAACGACTAAAAATATCTGATTTTGACCTTATAAGCTTGCGTTTGTTCTTATCATTTGTAGGATATGTTAAGGTATCTATACTTGTTACTGACATACAGAGTGACATAAATTTGTTTTTGACATGGGGGTGGTGTTGATGGAAATTTATAATTGAAACAGTTTTTGCTGACAAAATATGATACTAGTACATTGCACGCTAACAAATTTTGCTATTTAGAAGCTAAAATTGTTATGTATTTCAAATTAGGGACAAAATGCACTGATATTTACCATTTTTAAATTAAAGGTGCAACGAGAGATTTCAAGTCATCCATATTTTCTGTGATTTCATATATAGATTAGACACACAATAGATCCCCTACCTTTTGTTTGGTTACAGAAATAACTTAAAATGAAAACAAAAGGTGATTTTTATATGCTTATATTTCAATAGAAAACAGGCTGAATTTCGTATTTGCTATTAGAAATTTCACAATTTTTATACCAAAGAAACAGTTCTCAGCTTAATCCTTACAGATGGGAATATTTTTGATATAAAGCTTTACCCCAGTGGCAAAATCAGAATTTTCACATTTTTTGGGACACCTATTATTTGAAATCTCTCGTTGCACCTTTAATATGGTAAAATATGAGGTTATTTTGGTAAGAAATATGTGCACAGGTGTCAACATTGGGGAATGATCGTATGGATCATCCACCACATCAAAATATTGGGGTGTATATATATCCCATGCTTATTGGACATGGAAAAATCTGATTTCTTAGATTTTCTGATTTAGCAAATCACTGATAGGTCTGCTCTCATCTAGTAAAAGAATGCACTTATTAAAGTGGGGTCTCACTATAAAGTATACTGAGGCCACATGTAAGCACATGCTTTATGCAATCATATCCACATCCCTAAAAGTCATTAAAGTTTAGATTTTCAACCAAATCAGAAATTTCATCAAGAATTTAACTAACCTGGGCTAAATATTTTGATGCTAGTAAATTTTCACCAACAAATAAATAACAGGGGCGGTCAAAATTACCGGGGGGCTGAAGGCTGAAACTTGTCCAAAATGGGCTGATTTTGCCAGATTTTGCAGAATTACCGGGAGGCGCACGCCCCCTCCCTAGATCCGCGCCTGAATAAGCTTGGTCAGGATTATATAACTTTGTGCAACTGGTTCAGTGATTTCCATTCATCCTCTAGTCGCACTCTGCTCAAATCAATAATGTATTGTGATGTCATTGCCCTGGTGAATGGTAGCAGTGACATCATATTCCTTTGTGAAATTGCAAGTAAAATTAACTGCAACAAAAATACAGACGCTAGCTTTTGATTTTTAGTGCAAATTACAGAATATTCAAACTTCTAATGATTTTTTAGGTATGTGGATTTGATTGCATTAAAGGTGCAATGAGAGATTTCAAATAACAGGTGTCCCGAAAAAAATGTGAACATTCTGATTTTGGCACTGGTGTAAAGATTTATATCAAAAATATCCCCATCTGTAAGGATTAAGCTGAGAACTGTTTCTTTGATACAAAAAGTGTGAATTTGTAATTTTGTATAGGAGCAAATATGAAATTGTTTTCTATTGAAATATAAGCATATATGCAAAATCACCTTTCGTTTCATTTTAAGTTATTTATGTAAACAAATAAAAGGTAGGGGATCTATTATGCGTTTAATCTATATGAAATCATTACATATCACAGGAAATATGAATGACTTGAAATCTCTCGTTGCACCTTTAAGTATGTGCTTGTATATGGCCTCAATACAATTTCTTGCAAGACCACCACTTTAAACAAAAACATAAATGCAACATTAGATAGCCACATGAGCACTGTGTGGTGCATTCTTAATTGCCTAAAAATAACATCAGATATGCAGTATATACACCATTCTATATTGTCTCATATCACACAGGTAAAAGCCAATCAAATTGCATGAATCATGATGAAGAACAGTCAACAATTTCAGGGAGTAGGACATGCCAACCTAACAGCAACAGAACAGCATCAACTTCCGGCGTAACCCGAGTGCTAGTCTTATTCAAAGACTTAACAGTAGGAGGGCGCTCTTACACATATCGAACGGTCACACACAGACTTGACTTAAGGCTAGGCCTGGTCACGAATATTTAAATCTAAATGACCGTTATTGGAAATAACACTATTTTGCAGCGGGGTTAATCCACTAACCCCGACGGATTTTGAAGTCAATATTTTTTCCCTAAATTATCATGATATTACTAAGATCTTTTGAACAAAGGTTTAAGAGATGATTTTGTAATGTCACTGGGACCGAGACTGCCATAGTAAATGCACGTAGCAATTCCACAAATTACCGTTTGGAAATCCCCAATGCCCAAATCGAGCAGATCGTGTCCTATCCCCCCTGAACAATTTATAGCTACTTATTTCAAGACACACCTGCAAGCATATAGAACATGGCTGGATAATGTACAAACCACAATCAGGATCTGGCCTGCCAAGGGAATAGGGTAGGAATTAGGGGAAAGTGAATTAATAAAACCAAAATTATATTACACTGAAAATATAAATGAACTTGTGAATCCAGAATGAGTACACAAAAATCTTATAGAAACAGTGTTCTTTACAAAACTATAAATTGAAAGTTTGAAAATGTTACAATTATGTTTGATTTGGACCACTAATCTTATTTTCATGACATCTACACCCAAATACATTGCATGGCCTTGGTATAGAAATAATGGAGTGGTCCTTATGCCATGGGAATGGATGATTTCAACTTTTTCCAGTGAAAAATTTTGCATTCCCCCTTCACTTCTGCTCAAACATTTTGCATCCCCCCTTGATTTTACGAGATTTCTCCATTTAAAAGTTTGTGTTCCCCCTCTCTCTTTGATGAAAATTTCCCCCTCAAATTTCCCACTCCCATGCTTAGTGTAAATAATTACCCCTCCCTAAGGAGTACTGGACAGAGCCTAGTCCCAAATATGTTTTCTTTTTTGCACCGTTTGTCTAATAAACCTTTGAATTGTTCTTGGTAGGTGGTTCTACAACCGACCAGTGAAATTGAGAGAAATTTGTATTCTAAAAAATCTCCTCCTGTCACTTTAAAGGTGCAACGAGAAATTTCACATATCAGGTGTCCCTAAAAAAATCGAAAGTGCCGATTTTTGCCCTGATGTAAAGCATCCCATCAAAAATATCCCTATCTGAAAGGATTAAACTGAGAAATGTTTCTTTGGTACAAAAATTGTGAAATTTCTAATTTCGTATAGGAGCAAATACGAAATTCAGCTTATGTTTTATATTGAAATATAAGCAAATCAGAAACACTTGATTTCTCTCTTTTAAGACATTTCTGTAGCAAAATACAAGGTACGAAACCTATTGAGTGTCTAATCTATATGAAATTACTATTATGACACAATATTTGGGTGTCTCAAAATCTCTCGTTGCACCTTTAAGGTCAAAGAGAGCAATTGACTTCTACATGACCTTTGACCACAAGATATACATACACCAACATCTCTGCCTTGCAACGTTCTATGGGCAGCTAGGCCACATACAGAAGTGATTTGACACTAACCTTTTTTGCTGAGATTTTTCAAATTACACAACCTAACCTTTGACCCCAAATACATCACCAGCTATTAATGACCAACAGTAAGTGTCACTAGCAGTCACTCTATATAGCTCATGTGCATGAAATGAGCATTTTGCAACCCTAGCAGCCCATTCATAACCTTTGACCTTTAATTGTATAAATTTTGATTAGGCTTTCACAAAAAAATGTTGTTTTGGCCTCACAGACAAAAAATGCTCAGCTGGTCAGGCTTTTTAAAAACAAAATCAGAGCAAAAAAACCTACACAAACTTGAGCTTTTTGAGGAAACTTTTCCTAAAGAGTGTCCAATTTCCCAAAACTGGATGCTAAGTACCCAAAATGTTGACAAAAATCCAGTACTTTTTTGCAGGATTGGTTGAGTAAGGCCAACAAAACCAATTTTCCCGCCATATCTGGATCAATCTATATGGAAGTATGCCAAGTTTGAAAGTGATTAGACAGTCCACTAGAGAGAGTAAATTTAACTAAAAATACAGATTTTGATACACAGACTGTGAGATAAGATGCATGAATCAGCAACTATAATGTAATTTTAATTCATTGACATGCCCAAGGGAGAGCTTTGGGCACTTGAGGTCAGCCCCTGGGTTCTTGCCAAAGATATGTAAAATCAGTGTAATTTGGGAATAAATTAGACCCTCACGGTGTATCCAAATTAACAACCTTTTTCTTTAAAAAATCAACTGAGGTAAATAAGTAATATAGTCTGCAAAAAGAATTTACCTTTATTAATGCAATTAGTAGCTGTTTGATAAAAAATTTAGATATGGAGATATTTCCTTACCAGCTTTACCGCAAAAAGGAAGAAAACTGACAGATTGCAAACTTGAAAAGTTACAGGCTGATATTAAATTATGGGGCTGCATGACTTGGGATTTATCATATGGATTTGTTTTTGTAGGACTTGGGCTGAGTGCTCATTGGTAGTGCTCCTCAGTGGTGTGTGCAAAAGGGGGACCAGTGGCATAACCAGTGGGGGTCTGGGGGAAAGCTCCCCCCCCCCCCCCGACACAAAAATCGGGAGGGGGCAAAAAATGGGAAGGGAAGGGAGGAAGAAGAGAAAAAGAGGGAAAGAGAAGAAAGGCGAAAGAAGAAAAGAGGGAAGAAAAGAAAGGGAGAAGAAGGAAAAAAAGAAAGAGGAAAGAAGAGAAAACAGATTGAAAAAGGGAAGAAAAGAATGGAGAAGCGAAAAGATGAAAGAAAAGGGAAAGTGAAGATCGGATTAATACCTTCAAACGAATTTACTGTGAAATTTGTGCTCTGAAACACTACTTTTTACCTTCTAAGATGGCAAAACCCAGGAGTTTCCGGTAAGGCTTTGCCACCAGGGCCCTAAGGCGGGCCCCTCGACCCTTTACGGCAGGATATTTGCACATTAAGCACCCCCCCACACGCTGGTACAGGAATCAGGAAACCTCTTGTGTTCGAGGGTCAGGTCTGGTTATGCCCCTATCTTTTTCTTTTCAGTTGAGGAAACAAATGGCGAGTCAGATAAAAACACACCACTTGCATAATTTTCAGTAAATCACAAGAAAATCAGTCACTTATGTGAGTGGGGAGCTAGTCTTCATTATATGTTATCTATAATTTATGAAAATGGTACAATCAGAAAAAAAAATTGGTTAAATATGAAATTTTAAAATAAGTCATTCTTACTTGACATAATATTAAAGAACAAAGACTGGGCTTACCAATAGTGTTTGCTTCATCTCATTTGCTTTTGTCAAATCTGAGATATAATCAATTTAGTAATACACCAAAATCAATTTTGTGCCACTTTTATGCATGGGCAGAGTTGTTTCGAGTTACCAAGTGCTGTCTTGAAGCTCACAAAAGATTGCAACTTGGCAAAAGAGGGCACATGTGGTGCAGTGGATCAGCACTCGCCTCATAAGCATTAAGGTTATGGGTTTGAGCCCCGCTGTCGCCAATGTGTTGTGCACCTGGGCAAGGCACTTTACCTCGCTTGCCTCTCTCCACCCATAAATGGGTACCGGCATATGCTGGGAATGCAAAACAGACTGTGCGGGAGGAGTGGCGAACCCCCCCCCCCCCCCCCCCCTTTTTTTTTTTTTTTTTTTTCCCCCCCACAGCAACATTATATGAGGGAGTCTGGCCCAAACGCCAATGACAGAGAGATGGGCACTCCGCCTGCGGGCTTACCATTTGCATTTTGGCAAAAGAAACAAAATACAGATTACAGATTAAAGTACACAAAGGAAGTGTGGTTTTCTTGACATACGCTTAATAGTCAACATAAAAATAACTTCAATGATAAATATTTTCTTTTCATAAACAAATACAAATATTTATTGTACATTTCAATATAGAGCTTTGAATTTATTACAAAATTGATATCTGTGAAAATCATGCCAGAAGAAATATAATTGCAACCAAAATAAACTCTGCAAATCAAAAGAAATGGTTTAAAAATACTGCACTATCATTGTGCATTAACTAATTGTTGAAGTCAATAAAAATTTGAATTTGGAAGCAAAGTATCGGTAGGACATTGTGATACTTCAAGAGCATAAAAACTCTCCAAAGTAAATTGAGGTTGCTGTATGGTCATGATTCTCTTCTAACAACAGCATCTCGAATTTTATACACTTACATCTTAAAGCCAGAACCAATACTGAAGATAATTTCCACCATTAAGTAACTGTTTTTGAATCTTTTAAAGTTTCTTTCCCTCCTGAAAATATGCCCCTCCCCCTAAAAAAGCTGATTATGCTACTGCATACATGTAAGTAAACAATTAGTAATAACATTAAAATAATTAACCTTTTTGTGCCGACTGTAATTTAATTACAGACCTGGCAAAACTGTTACCGTATCAATAAGGGGAAAATGACATCTGTGTATTTTGCAACACCCATTAAAGGTGCATTTCGTGATCCAGCACATTTATTTTTGTTTATGATACACTAGATATCCTCAAGAGAAGGTTATTTCCAAAATTTCAGTTGACGCCGATGTTGGGTTTTGATGCTATGAGCAAATTAGTGTAACACGCTGCCCCATAGGCCACTGTGCTGTAATTTCTGTCCGTTTACGGACAGAAAATACAAAATTACGAATTTCTTCTGGAGAAGATCGAATTTGCACGTATTATTCGGCACACATACTATACTTGGGCCAACGGTTCAGGAGAAATAAAAATCTCAATACCTTTGAGGTAAATCGGGGGGACGAGGCTGTGGATCACGAAATGCCCTTTAAAATACAAGATTGCCCCAAATTGTAAGTTTTGTGTTATATATATTTTAGAGTAGATAAAGTTAAATTTCCAAATGATATAACTACAACACTCATTACCATTTTGTTTTTTGCCCAATTTTTTTGTGTGTTTTGAAAACAATGATTTACCCCAACCCTCATCTACCAAAGGGGGTGGTTGCCACCCCAGTCAAGTTTTTTTCTTTCCTCACCTTGCTAAACCCTTTTCTGGTGCCAAATTATTTAAAGGCACTATCAGTGATTTGCAAAATCAGAAAATTAAAAAAAAATCATCAAAAATCAGATTTTTTGCATGTCTGTAACAAGAATATGTACCCTAAAATATCCTATACAAGCAAATGTTGGTTTCAGAAGTAATGCTGGCAGATCTGGTGGAGAAATAGCCCGATTCAAATATAGGCCTAGGCTATATTAAGTCAAAGGCCTCAAATCATAAACAAAGTTTTAATGCATGGAAAGTTGAATGGTTATGTTCCCCCTAAAAAGTGTATGACCTAAAATAAAATCATGAAACAAGTCAAACAGGGTTATACAATGACTTAACCCTAGGCCCCTGTGAAAGTCAATGGTTTGATTGATGCAGATAACTGCATTTGCACTTTTCCATGCAATCATTATGGCCAAAATGACTCTTCCGCAATCTGCTAAATTGCAAACGAGCCACTAAAACGCAATGTACACATTCACAGAGACTATTTTTCTTTCGTTTGTCTGCCCTGTAATTGCTGATGAATTTACCACGCCCAGAAGCTACCACTTCAAATTGGTAAAGTCTCAGAAGTCAGGCGCTCTTCGCTCTTGGGGGAATTATGGTCTAGGGTCGTAAGTTTAGGTCTGCCTAGATATGGCTTCTGGGACAAGACAGACTGCTGCACACAGCCAGTAAATCAGTTTATACTGCAGGTAGCCCCAAGAACGTGGGTCAATATGTCACTCGGAGTATCAGGGGACAAACGAAGGGGAACAAATTATCGAGATGGCGCCGTAACTAACATACGCGCGTAATGGCCAAGTACCCGGGCAATACCATCAATGACTTGTTGATCAAACATTGCGTCACCAGTTCAACCCTAGCGAAGTTTATACACGTGTGGAATGTCTACTTTAGTGACATTTTGAGGCAGTTTAAACATATTTTGAATATTTGCACATAACTAGAAACGAAAAATATGGTTATACAAGAATTAAAGTTTTGAAAAAATAAAACTTGTTGAGGGGAATCGGATGGAGCTAAAGAGCTCTAAACAAGCCCCTCCTGCACCCTTTCGTCCAGCGACCGGGACATTTTGGCCTGCGATTGCGACATTTTTTCCGGGTGTTTCGAAAGACCAGACCTCGAAACAACAGACCCCAGACCTCGAAACACCAGACCCGGAACTAAATTCACTTCCGGGTCTGGTGTTTCGAGGTCTGGTGTTTCGATACATTTTTTTTTTTTTTTTTTTTCCGGAAGTGAATTCACTTCCGGGTCTGGTGTTTCGAGGTCTGGTGTTTCGAGGTCTGGTGTTTCGAGGTCTGGTCTTTCGAAACACCCATTTTTTCAGGCATTTTTTGCACCAACCTGGAATTTGCATCCTCGGAAAGACTGAGCGACAGCTACACGCCTGACTCCCCGGCTTGACTGTATAGTCTTGTAGCTTCTTAATTGTACAATGGAGTTTAATATACTGAGCTTAATATTCAGTGGCGTAAACACCTTTTTCTGAGCAGGGGAGCACATTATATTTTCAGAGGGAAAACAAAGGATGTTGGGGTCCGCCCGGGAAGATTCCCCACATTGGGAAGCCCCCAGTCATAAACCCTAAATGCGACATGTGATTTTTTTTTCATTTTATTTTTTTTTACATTTAAAAAAAAGATTTTTAGAAGCGGCTAGGGGCCGACCAGGTAACCTCGTCAATCAAGAAGATTCTGGTATGTGTGCGCTTTAGCCGTTATGTCTATTTTTCTATATTACAAAATACGACCTTTTGCCGGATGGAGTTGCATGGCGTTGTGTACAGGGCGTTCCTTGTTATCTAAAGGTCGTGGGTACGAGTCCCACTTCTGACGTAAATTTTAATCTATTATTTTAGCTTAGACATGGAAACTTCAGAGTCGGCTGAACTGCGATTTGCACGGTAAGTATAGGATTACCTGGTCGGCCCCTAGCCACTGCCACTAATGGCTCATGCATCTATCAATTGGCAAGTCAATTTTTTTTGCAAATCATACCTGACTGTCATATTTATTAGTTATAAAACATAAATATCAATTGGGATCACTTACATATTTATTTTTAAAAGTGAAATTTTCTATCGCTGAGGCATTTTTGTCTTTAAAAAAATTGAAATTTCCTTCAGTAAACCAAATAAAAAAGCTTATTGGTCCTACTATAACCTACCAAGATCAGCTGGCACATAATATGTAATAACATTTTTTGTGTTCACTTACATCTGCTTCTTTAATAACGTGCATTTCATTTTGTTGATTTGCTACCTATTATTTGTGCTGTACTGCTGGTTGTGATTCTTCTTTGTGATTTATTGTTTGTTTGTTCGTTTGTTTGTTTGTGTTTTGTGTTTGGATTGAGCCTTGAGTTGCCTTAGTGGCTTGAGGAAATAGAAAACAATTTTTTAAAAAAATGTAATGACATGAAACATATTTATAAGCTTATACACAAGCAAGATGCAACACTTTCTTTGGATGCAGGCTCGAGCGCAGTCGGCATATAGTCAAACTCTGCCTCATTAGTAAGTATGGTATAGATCACCCGCAAACAGCGGTAACATAAAGGTAGTTTGGTACAGCAATAATTTTCAAAATGCGAGCGCCTTTTGTCGACATTTTGGCATTGAACATAGAAAGAAAGTCGGCGACGATGTAATCCCGCGTCTCATCCCTCATGCGTCAATTTATTCAATATCGCAATACGTGGATAAACTTGTGCATAATATGGCTTCTATTTTCTATGTAGACTCTTGCGTATAGAGATCTCGGGGATAGATAGCCGTTTTCATGAAAAAAGTTAAGAAAATGAATAAAGGTTGAACTGTGTTTTCTACTGCAGTACAGTTGTATACAAACCGATATACAACAATAACAGGCCAATTAAAATACGTGATATCTGCGATCGCGTAGATGGTATAATGTATAGGCCCGATTCAGTCGATCACTTAATATTTTCTATGAGTTAACCTTTTATTTATTTATTTAAAAGTTACAATATTTATTTGATAAATGCAACATTATGGTGAACATTATCTCTCCCGTGCATCTTGTTCCGACTTTATGAATTTGGACAGCATCTTATTTGCTTAAAATTTGAATTTTAAACTTGCCATTAAAAACTTGTTGCGTTGTGACAGGAAGTTCGATGTATGAGTAGAATGCCTATGCATTGATTTCCCTTTTCCTTATTAAGTCATCGTAATTATTCACACTTTTTAACATACGTTTCCGTATTGTGGTCATCGATGTGAGAAGAAATTAATTTATTATTTAGCTTCCTGCAACTGTCATGCCATCCATCATTAAAAAAATGATGTATATAACCAATCATGCTGTGCGCATGGTATTTCCGGAAACATTTTTATAGGAAAAAAGTAAACATTTGACAATTTGTTTAAAAAGATTTTTGATTGTTTTGTTTTTGTAAGACGTGTCTTTTGTCATCAATTTTGAGACATGTCTGGATGGAAGACGACGGTCTTTGTGTCAATTTGTCTTTATTGGTTTTATTTTCTTTTATTTCTATTGTTGAAGACGGTGTCTTATATTGCCAGACATGTTTACATATGATTCCAGGACACAATGCATTGTACGGTTCATTTCATCCATTAGTTGTTCATCGGTTCAGGCAAGTCAAATTGGAGGTCATTTTCGTGAGGTGGCACGATTTCATCATGAACGGACATCAATTTGGCGTTTCCAGCTCCGCCATTAAATTACAATCAGGGGTCCCAATTCTAATTACAAAATCGCTTCTTTTATGACAAATACGCGTTTTTGAGCATTACCACTTGCAGGTTTTCTATAAACTTGTGACCAACACAACTGTGCAAAAAATTTGAAATCAAATTGCGTTTAATTATATACCATGTATTTGTCGCATGCTTTGTAAAATATATAGGCCTAGTGTGTCTAGTCTCAACTCTTATAGGGCCTATATCATATATAGTGCGAGTCCCATATATTTAAAGGCACTATCAGTGATTTGTCACTGATCAGAAGATCGATAAAATCTTCAAAATTCGAATGTTTGCATGTCTGTAACAAGTAAAGCCATCCTAACACCCTGCAAGTGATAAAGCAGATATTTTAGTCGTTACTGTTCGAATGGACACTTACCACAATACGTAAGTGAATGGAGGTTCATATCTTCCAACACTGCTGTTTTCTTCCTTTTTTGTTATTTTTCATTTGAAAAAAAAAACAACTTGTGCGAATTCTATGTACTCAGTCTTCACTTTACTCCTGCATATTTCGATCATTTTCACTCTTTTGTATGAATCACTGCGGCTTTCCGTGATCTTGAATGAGCCTCATCTACAGTTCTGCTGTTAATGTGATCATGATGATCAGAGTCATGATCATGATGAAACTAATAATACCGCGTTAAAACCATTGATCATCTCTGATGCAATACGCCTATTTTATAGCCGACCAAAATATACCGCTGCTAAGCCGTGTCCAATATGCCAGAAGTTTCTTTAATACCCTCTTTCAAAATTTGAGAATCATTGGTTTTGACAAGTTTGATCTTTTTATTCTCTTATGGTGATTTTGTTGGCTTTACTCACAACGGATATCGCCCCGCCCGGCCGCCTCGTATGATGAAGCAACCCAAGATAAGTATATGGAAACAGCCCTAGGATTTTATATGAAAAAAGTTACGTAGTGCTTATAACTGGATATTATGCTGTATGTATATAATTTGAAGCTGCCTGAAATAGGTATGATTATGACGGTTGGAAAGCCTTAAATGCTTGTGTAAGCTGTCCATATCCAACGGAAAGTCCGAGCTCTCCGCCGGGTCGATTGCCTGGTCAATTGAAGGCAAAAGTTCTACTTGCAAGTCAAATTTACATGCCAAGTTACTATGTTGCTGTTAAAGTCTTTTAAAACACGTGGTATTTTAAGGTTATATGGTTAACTATTAAAGGAATTAAAAGCTAGTTTGAAAATTATTTTAGCAACAATTGAAAACAATGCGTAGGCTAGTGTTACTATGGGCAGTGAAAATAGCTATTTTTGGGGGTTCCACAGGGATCCATACTTGGTCCATTACTATATTTATATGTAAAACGACATTAATACATGCAAATGTCTTGGTATTATTTGCAGATTTACTCAGGTACTGACACTGCCCCTCAAAAATTAATCAATAATGAGCTGTCAGATTTTAGTGAAGTAAACAATTAGACTACTTCGTGGTTTCATGTTTTTTTTTATTATTGTTTTTTTTTTAATGGAGCTCTTTCTGAAGCTATTCAAACATTTTGTCAAGAGGCTACACAAAGTGCCCTGCATCCATGCAGACCTAGTTGTGGTCTTGTGGTTTTTCAGGTCTTTAATAAACATTATGCAAATTATAAATACACATTTTAAAATATTGTTTATTAGCTTTTCAAAACAGCACACCCCATTGAATTCGGGTCATAAATTACTGAATTGTTCATAATTGAATGAAATCTGTGTTGTTGTTTTTTTTTTTCATTTCTGATTGCTAATGTATTTCCTTTTTATGTTATGGAAATAGACTTGATTCTTACCAAATATGACGCCATATTTGTAGGCCCACGCCTATACCCATTTTTCCATCAAGTCCCATCCCTTCCTGGGGCATAGCTACTATAGTCAAAAGTACATACAAAACGTCCAATATTCACGAAAGATAAGGCCTATTACAAAGCGAAAGCCAACAATACATGATGCTACCTTTTTGGTCAATCTGGTGCGGAGTTGACTATGAACTACGCCACAAAAAAATTTCTTCTGTCTAGAGATCTTGTCTGTGCATATTAAACCCATTTGAATGGCACATATTCTACCTCATGTGCGCATCACACCCGGGATCACACCCTTACCCTATACCCTAGCACGATTCATCTTGCCTCTTCACAGTACATGGTGGCGCGATGGCGACTTTTGCTTGGTCCTTTTTCATTTTTCACTTTTTTTATCGTTTTCATTTTTTAGCACAGGCCATCCTGTTCGAGATAATGTAAGTGGCCTCTTTAAAAAGACAAAATGATGAAAGCCTGGGCCACATGCACTATAACATATGACGTATCGTGCTACCCTACCCTACCGAACTGCCATCCTGATCGATATAGGCCAATGTATCGAAAATATTCCCCAACCCCACCATCAGATATCGTCATACACGCGCTATTTGGTCTAGCTATATCGTGACGCCAAATTCCTCGAGTCAACATTTACGGGATATCCCCGTTAGGCCTATACTATGTCCATTTCAGAACAAGGAAATTTAAATCGGAAAGCACGGTCTTTGGAAAGATTATCTTCATCACTAAACTGAAGACAAATTAATGCGCAGTGAGAGCTCAATAGAGCTAACTTCTTTTAGAGTGTCGTTTGTTCCTGACATTTCCGGAAATGGATATAAAGAGCGGTCTAGCCGCCCATCCTAAAAGCAGACAGAATCCACGTGCCTTATAAACCGTCGACGAAATGCAAACTTAAATATTTGTGTCAATAATCAATTAGTCAATCCAAGGGTCAGACACGGTCTGAAATTAAAACCGAAAACAAAAACTTGGTGACATGAGAAAAATTATGTTTTTAAATATTACTTTTCTAAATGGTTTTTGAACCTTTTTTTTTGGGTTCACCTTTAATGATAATTGGCAATCTAACTACACAAAAATTATGTCTATGATTGGTTAATCATCTTTTGTGTCAGTCCCAAGAGCTGTGGCGCCATGCACACCCATGCAGCCATGGGCGTGGCACTTTAGGACCCTAGTTCAATGCACGTAAAAAAAAAAAAATGCAAAGTCATGCAGTCACATGCAGGTATTTTTTGTGAGTTTTCCCGTGCTATGTCATCACGAGCCACACAAGAGACTCACAAGCATAGATATGCCAACAGAAGGAATTCGTAGAATGAAGTAGGTCAAGCTTTCAAAAATCTGCAGTCCGCATCGCGTGTCACTGATGTGCGTACTGGTGTAAAAGGAATCAAAAGCTCCCAGCAGTCCGGCTTCCAAGACAAAATGGAATAAAGCGTGAAAGTGGTAGTCTTTGTACAGATATGACAGAGTTGGAGTGCAGCCCTAAGCCGGACCATGTCCAGTGGAATTTTAATTACTGTGTACAGGCCGTTTTTTTTAAAGGGCTTTTGTTCCGAAAGGTTTTAAATCCGAAGGCTCATTGTTCTGATTTGCGGTAGTACAATAGGTTATTTCCGAAAGGTCGTTCGTTCCGAAGCTTTTCCGACCCTTGGGTCGTTGGACCAAAATCTTATAAGACCCCTCGGAACAAAAAGCTATCGGAACAAAAATCTTAAAGAACCTTCGGATCAAAACTTGAACATCTGGGACTAGTGTCATTCGGACCAATGACCCGTGCATGATTATTATTGCTATCGGACGGTCATGTTCTCCATATTATGTGAAGCAGTGATCAATAAAGCAGTGGTCAATGTCATCCAAGTCCTGGCCCTGTGCAGCAACCCACGAAGTGCAGTGATGGTGAATGGAAAACATTTCAGAGCCTTTTGATGTAACCACAGAAGTCCTGCAGGGAGACTTGCGCCCTTTGTGTTCATCATAGTTGTGGATTATCTATTAACAAAAGCCACCGCTGCTGGGATGGACTCTGGAATTGTAACACACATTTAGGAGGTACTTAACGATCTGAATTTTGCTGATGATATTGCCCTTCTAGAGTCCACCCCTCATGGGTCCAAACTCAGTTGAGCAGGACAGGTTCAGCAGCAAAAGACATAATTGATCTCATAATCAGTGTACCCAAGTCTACGACAGTCCAATCAATCATGTGACCGATTTCAGATATCTTGGGTCTATGGTTGCACCTAGTGCAAGTGATCTAAAAAGGCGCAAAGCACTGGCTTGGATGGCTTTCTGGAAGTTGGAGCAGTTATGGAGAAACCCATTCATACCTATAACCACCAAAGTGAGGCTGTTCAACACGTGTCCCAGGTCTTCTATGGATGCCAGTCCTGGATCATCACAAAAAAATTGGGAAAGCAAATTAAATGCATTCGCCACCTCTTTAATTGCTACCTCATAATGCTGAACATCAAGCGAACTGACTACATACCCAATGTCACCATTTACACCGTGCATTACAGCACGAAGTATCTTATCAAGTGTGTAAGAACTTGACAGCTTAAGTTCATGCCAGATGACGAACCAGCTAAATTTTATGCTCTTTCCACATCCATAAAAAAAGAGACCCGCAAATCGACAACGTATCTAGTCATTTCAATCGGAATCGCACCACTAAAATAACTCCCCATAGGCTTGTGTACAAAATGACCTCTCAACAAACGTCAATTTCTCGGCTATAAAGCGACTGGTTATTTCAAAACTGGATTTTTTTTTGGGAAGATTAGGACCATAGCTCTTCAAAAAAAATGAAAAAGTCATATGAAGAAGGCTGATTTTTTGAGCTACAGGGCATCGAAAGATTTGCATGTTTTCAAACGTCCACACCTAGTTGAAATCGTACTAGAAATCCAAATTGCAGAGTTTCCCCAAACCCTCATAAATTATACAAAAATGGCACAGAAAAAATCTTTACCACCCAAATGGTTTGTTACTAGTCCACACATTATGGTTAATTTCCAATTTCATTTAAAGACACAACTTATCAACATTTTGTGACTCTTCATTTAGGCAAAGGCCATATTTGGGACGCCAACACTGTCTCGGCACTGACGTCGTCTGCTACACCTAGTTTATTTAGTGGTGTGATTCCTATCATAATGTGCGTTACCTGGTTGGGGATGGTGAAATATGTTGCAACCAGACCAAATTACAACCTTATAGTCCAGGGCCCAAATTCATAAACCTTACTAAGCCTAGTTGGGAACTAAAAAGGGAATTAGTTGCCAACTAAGCTTATTACTAGTGCTAGTTGCATTTTAAGAATCTTGCTAAATTTAGAGTGATCCGAGCAACTCTAACTCACTAGTTGGCAACTAAAATCATGTTGTTTACGCTGATATACTGATTCGAACACTAAAATGAATGATATATAACCTCATATCGACCGTTGACAAACAGAAAGAACGTACACTTCAGTAATTAAGAAATATTAAAGAATTTATTTAATTCTGTGTTCATAATTAAAAATTGTTCTTTGTTGACCATGTGTACTAAGTTATCAAATGATTGCTTACAGTACAATATACGAGCTTTATGAGATGTTTACAATTTGCGTATTGAATAGCTTGTTTAGTTAGTAGAAAATATTAAACATCCACATTTTAAAAGCAGGCTTACAGCAGAATGAAAGAAAATCTTTAAATTATTCAGTGTTGAGTTGCGTCCTTTGTTTGTCAATTTAAGTTAAAGGGAAACTAAACAAAGAGTGGATCGTAGTTACGAATTAAGAGGGCGAGCACGAGTGATGTCGAAAAATAAGAATCCACTTTTTGAGAGGTGTCCCTGACTTTAAATCAAATTGTCACAATTGTAAAATCACTCTGTAAGTGACAACTCATCAATCCTTTGAAAACCATTTGCATATTTACTCATCCATTGAGAGTCTGAAAAGAGTTGAAAGCTGTTTTTACATTGGCAGATAAGATTAATTTATCGATCTCCTTGTTCGAGTCACACAGCAGTACTGTGGAGAAGATGCAGGTAATTTGCTTACAGCACATAGTGCGTTGTCTTGATGTCTCAGGTACCAATTCAGTGGACATGATGGATACAAGTTTAAGCGGTAGTTCGAAAGCTCTGCAAGGAGGAATGGATTTGGGAAAATGAGGCAACAATGTCACACCCAGTATCCAGCCAACTGCAGAATGACACACTTGGGATTGACTATTGCCGACAGACGAATGTCTTTATACCAGAGTTTATCGGGACAAGATTTAATTAATGTATTTTAATTCACCGGGATATTGCAACTTGGATTTCATTTACATTCTTAATAGTTCGGAGCTGCACTGGCCACATGTTATGCCAGGGAGGAGGAAGGACTTAGCGATTAATAACTGGGAAATATATAAGGCAACGGTATTTTATCCTATAACCAGATATCAAAGATACTTCTACTTCTACTTGGATAGAACACCATCCCTGGGTGGACAAACCGTGCAGAATCATACACATTGGAAACCTATTCGAATCATGAGAATTTATTGACAGGACAAGATTTAATTTGAAACTGTAATATTCCACCCCGGAGTATGCCAAGGATCTTAACAACATTTAACAGCCAGATGTGCAGATAGAAGTGGTGAATTGTTTCATTTTATACCAAAATGTCCGGGGACGGGTAGGGCCCCAACCAACATAATGGACCAACGGGAAGTGTCGTAAGTATGGTTCATTTTAAACCCTTTCTGGTATATGAAGACATTTTTTCATTGCATTTGTAGTATAGTAATAGGGTCACTTTAAAAATCTTATTAAACCATGGTTGGAAATGAGTACTGAGTTTTAAGTTCCGAAATCGAAGCCAAACTTTGCTAAAAACGTCGTAATTTTGAGGAAAATGGCCTATTAATGTTAAAATTTGGCATAAAATTCTAAATTTTTATTGTTATCTAGCTATTATAGCTTTTCAGCCAAAAAGTGGTAAGATTAGGTCATGTTTGCAGACTTCGAGGACGTCCTACCCAAAGCAAAATTGAGGACCCCCGTGGAAATTGTATCGGTTGCACGCTCGCCCATACATTTTAACAATTGCATTTATGACATTGCATTTTGATAATGTGTTTGAGTGTCTTTCGACAATGTTTAAAATGAGCTCAAAGTGAAAAACGATAAAAAAAAATCTCAGGTCGCACATGATTTTTTTTTACTAAAAAATTACAATGACGCTGGTTCGGGACAAAACTGAGATAAACCTTTTTGTTTGCCATATCTTAAAAATGTTCTACATATAGGCTTTTGGTCGTGTAAAAGACTAGTCAATATGGTAATTTACTCAAGCACCCTACGTTTGTGACCCCGTTGCATTCCCCTAAAACTTGGGAAAAAACCCTATAGCGGACACGTAAAATATAGATGAACGTCCCCGCACAATTGGTTGGTTTTGACATCAAATGAGACGTTAAACTAGGCCTACTTCATATCTATGGTAATACAAAGGATTTGAAAAAGATATTAACAATATTTTTTTTATTTTTTTTATTTTTTTTATTTTTTTTACAAAACAATCAGGCCAGGGTAAAACTGCTACAACTCTAATGATACCTTTAACTCAGCGAGGGCCGAACAATCACCTGGAACTTACATGATTACCTGTAAAGTGAAAAAGAATTTATCCGCATTGTTGAAGATAATTATAATTCGTATAAATTCCATTTGTAGTAAATGAAATTCAGCATTAGCAAAAATGTTAATAATTACAGTAGGGAAAATTTAAGATGAATAAGTTATAAAATTAAAAAAAAATCCAAAATTATAGTATATATTTAAGGCCCAAAACAAAGAGAACCGAAGGTATGTACATTTGAAAAATACCTGACAAAGAGTGCAGGCCTGAAATAAGTGAGGAAATTATTCAATACATGAAAATAGATCAACTAGATATAAAGACCGAAAATAGGTGACTTTTCAAAAAATCGAACATGTTAACACTGGAGTGCCCTTAGTAAAAAAACACAAAACGTGTACAAAAAAATAATACAAGGACAACAAATATTCGAACACAAAAAATAACTCTCTGGTTTTTTTATCCAAGTCGTTATTTCACGATTTTCTGGTATAATTGTGTGTTACACCACATTTATCCATTCGTCTCACCCGTAAAGACCACCAAATGGTCAATTATTACTAAATCGTGAGATCAATTGCTTCGAATCTTCTGTTATACATGTTAATGATGTGGGTTAAACTTCCCGTAGTTTCTAGATACGAATCCACACTTGCTGTAGATTCGTATAGAGATGAATCTTACATAGACATGAAACAGAGATTATAAGACACGGTTTAGTAAATCGAGTGACGTCACTGCAATGGTGTAACTCTCGATATATAGTATAGGTTTGCTCATTGTACAGGCCTTTATATATACGGAAGCTACTACAATTATATTTGGTTACTTTGATCATGGTTCACCGCTGATCAAAGCATGTTAATGCGCTGAGATGAACAACTCAACACAAAAGGGTAGTCATTTAATCTATTGAATTTACATTCCCCACACTGCAACAAGGCCATTCCGGCCGAAAGCACCCAATTCTGGAGACAAAAGATTGAGCTAGTTGGCAACTAGATTGTCCTAGTATGTAACAGTTAGCCAGGTTCTTAGTAAGGTTTTTGAATTTCAATTTAGTTGTCACTCCGTAGTTGCATTCTAGGGATTTTAATCTTACCAGGCCTTATTTGCCAGCTAAACTAGCAAGGTTTTATGAATTTGGGCCCAGGATTTTCTGCAGCGATTGCATGAATAAGCTTGTGTCGCCAGCCTGGCAGCCGAACGATGATGACGATGACATGGTATATATAGCTAGGACTCAATTTCATTACATCAGTGTCACGAACAGAGGTCCTATGTATGAGTCCATGATCTGTCTATGTTCGCCATTGTTTAACTGCACTGCCTCTAAGAGAACATAAGACCCTAAAAGTCCATGCAACCAAATCGGGGTAAATAGTGTAAGCCAACCTCGCTAATTACTACTCTTACCAACTTAGCATGCTTATGGGTAATTTATAGCGTGCTAAATCGGAATGGGGAGCTGAAGAGTAACTTCCGAGTATTAACCTCCCTAGTAAAAGGATATATTACCTCGCTAATCATCATCCCACAGATCATCAAAGTTATACTGAAAATGAACAAGAGAAGTTGGTGTTTTTCAGATTCATTAATATTTGTGTTGCTTTGTTAAAGTTGAATTGCAACTAGAATTTCGCGGTTCTCGGCTTTCGCGCTCGCTATATTCAAAGAATATAAGCTGTGGGCCGCCCCATGACCTTTGACCCTGGCACATGACCTTTGACCTCATCAACATATGAGGGATCGCATGGTGCACCTATGACACAAGTTTGGTTCCAATTGAACTTCAAGTTTTCAATTTAGGTCAATTTTACATTTGTAGCCCATTTTTCAACTTGACCTCACATGACCTTTGACCTTGGCACATGACCTTTGACCTCATCAACATATGAGGGATCCCATGGTGCACCTATGACAGAAGTTTGGTTCCAATTGAAGTTCAACTTTTCAATTGAGGTCGATTAAAAAAAAATTAACAATTTAGTGACACACACATACATACATCCACACACACATACACACGCACAACGGATTGCTAAGTGGTCCTCCAGCTAAAGCTGGCGGCCCACAAAAACACTGAGCCACCGACGGCGGAACGATTTTCAAAGTGGAGGATTCGAGGGGGTATACTTTTTCTTAGTAATTGTCAGTACTTTCTACTATCGTTTTGTTGTGCAGCTATAATGGGCCATTCTTCGGTCACGTTTGTTACCAAAAACCGGCGATTTTTTACTTTCAGCCCAATGCTGTTTTGTCAACGTAACCAATCTGTTATTACTTTTTACATTATTAATAACCTTCAGTCCAAACCTAACCAAAAATAATGTTTCCACTTTTGGTAGATTGGTTATTTTGTCATGGTTGCCCCCAAAAGTTTGGTCACATGTGTGACCTTCTGATGGTCACAAACGTGACCAAACTTTATTTTCCCCCAGTGACAAAATAACCAATCAAGTGAAAGTGGATATATTATTTTTGGTTAGGCTTAGACTCAAGGTTATTAATAATGTAAAAAGTAATAACAGATTGGTTATGTTGACAAAACAGCATTGGGTTGAAAGTAAAAAATCGCCGGTTTTTGGTCACAAACGTGACCGAAGAATGGCCCTAACAAGCTATACGTTAATCATCAATCAATTTTGAAAAGTGTGGGGGGGGGGAGACAGGCTCATTCACTGTAGAAAATGGGGGGCTTGGCCCCCCTACCCCACCCCACCCCACCCCGATCCTCCACCGCGGCGCTAACATATCCATGCGATTTGCCCATTTTACGAGAGATTTCACATATCAGGTGTTCCTAAAAAATCGAAAGTACTGATTTTTGCCCTTATGTAAAGCTTTCCATCAAAAATGCCCCCACCTGAAAGGATTAAGCTGAGCCACCCTGCATGGATTAAGGTCATTTTGTTGCATATCTTGTCCGCTTCTTCACTCAAATATAATCTGTCCCATTACTCAGAAATAAATTGCGGTAAATCGACTGCCTTAAATTAATTATGTTGCGAAAATTCAATGAAACATGTTATACTGCAGTCAAATCTTATATAGTTCCAAGACACTCTTTGACAGTGTAACTTAATGTTATTGAGTTGTTGTAACTCAATTAAATTAAGACAACCGGTCGACCACAATTTACTTAATTTTTCTGAGTAATGTGCGGATTTTTTTAGTGTTCCCCAGGATCTAGGCCCTATAGCACTGAATTATGGTTTATGTTCCATGATTTTAGATTGCATGGAAAACGCCCTTGATTGGTATTCGTTCTCAGAAACAGATAGTACTCTGACCAACTAAAAAAATGGTCAGTATGTCTCCATCAAATCTGCCCAGCAATATTTACCGGTTCAATGGACTGTGTCATCCTGCTCGCCACTTTGGCTGTCTTTCTACAATGATCTCACACCAAGGCCTATCCCCGGCGACTGCGACTGGCCGACTGTGTCGTCATTCTAGGCAGAGAGGCGTGAACCCGTATCGACTCGATGTTCACAAGAATATTAAATAGAGAAAGAAATCACGAAGTGTCATCATTGAAGGTCAGATGGAACACGTATGTTCGGTCGGTACCATTATGTATAACCTCCCCCAACAATGAAATAGCTGAAGAAGTAAATTGTTGATTGTCCAAACAATGACATGCACATGATAAAACGTGCATGGTTTTGTGGTGCGTACGGGTGGGGTCTTCGGCCGGGGTCTAGGAATGATCCCAGCCCCAACTAGGTGACTAGTTTAACTTGTTATGCTTTTTATTTATTTTTAGGTGCAAAAGTTAATATCTCAACAATCCGTATTAGAGGTTGATCGATTGGCGTCGAGATTGATTTACCCCCTTTGAAACAGACCCGCTGTTCTAGATGCAGGATGTAGTTTAGAATAGCATTCCAGATGCGGGCAGATGATGAAACGAAGGATCTTTGATGTCTATCGGGCTAACATAATGTCTATGCACGTTTAGGTTTGAGAACGTGGAGGCCATGGTTTCTCGACTATCCATTTGCCGTTGCATTCGGCGTTGCATACACCTTATTCGATGTGATTTGACGTTTACGAACCTTCGATATCGAGATACCCCCCACATGATGATAAATGATCAAAACAAATTACATTATAGGCCCGCTGCCCTTATTAACACAAGACCAACTTTTATTTATTAAACAAAATGACAGTAACCAATTTCTGTACATAGGAAATCATAGTGTGCATAAAAAAAGAATAATGGTCGACCTTTCTATATCTATTGATTTGCCCATCTTTAGAAGAGATGTCCATTTTGGTGATTCATGAATGAGAGGTCCTCGGAAATGTGTCACTTCGCTACGCTTACTGACACAACATGTATATTGTGGTTTAGTGTGTATCCCGTTAGGATTTTCATGCTAAAATTTGATTTTGTTGGCTGTTTGGGTTTTCATAGGACTAAACTGTCATAAAATGATGGTGGTGTCAAATTTTCCTACTGCTGCCCCCTCCTTCAAGGGGCAAATGTTAGTACAGGGGGGGAAAAATTTAAAATCGAGTCAAATTGTTTTTATGTACATAACGCGTTCGTCTCGTCATCAGGATTAGAAAAAGTATATCATTTGCCAGGTTTCCAACTTTTAGTTAAAGCGTAAGCCCCTAATGGGGGGTTTTTCAAGGTCACCCGGGGTTAATGCTCGATGTTGTTGAAAGTGGTGTCAATGATTCCTTGTGTCATACTGAAACGAAAATGCATTTTATTGATCGTTTTGATAGCACCATTGCGACATCCAGAGAAAGTTCTGGTGACCCCCATAGACCAGTGACCCTTGCGACATTTTGCTAGTAATGAGCCAACCAATGCACACACTATAAAAAATACATTTTTTGGGATCCTGTGAGACCATACAAACAACTTATCACCAGTTTCAACAAAATCTGAGCATTGGGTGATTTTCCCCCATGATACCTTGAACCATTAGGCTATAGCGCTTAACTAAAGGGCGGAACTCTGGCAAATATATACTTTTTTCTAATCCTCATAAGGAGACGAACATGGTAATGTACATTAATACATACAATTTTGACCTCGATTTTACTTTTCCCCTGTATTAACATTTTCCCCCTGAGAAGGGCATCAGTCCAAATTTTGCACCCCATCATTTTCTGACTGTCTAGTCCTAATTGAATGAAAAACAGCAAGAAAATCAACTTTAGCACCAAAATCCGACGAACTGTTTCGTTGACATACCAACCAACACTAGTATATTTTATTCCCGCTAAAGATTTTATTACTTCGTCCGCAAAACTAATTTCAAGCGACGAAAAGTGAGACTGGGAGGGCCACTGATCTCTGTGTGGAAGGGGCGGGGCTGGGAATGGATCATCCTCCAATAGAATGAAGAGGCTATAGTGCGGTGTAAGTAAGGGGCTGACCGGGTAAGGATATTGCCGGTTTCAATTGCATACTTGACTCAGGAAAGAATATATACGGGCAGCCTATAAGGAGGTACAATATGCAATATCGACTAAATTAAAATAATGACACCTTTGAGTTAAAACGAACTCATACTTTAAAACCTAAATTTAGTATTTTAATTAAATGGGGTCTTTTATTTTTAGTCGGTGCACATTTGACTCCGTATTTTAAAATTGGTAATCCGACTATTACTAATGTTTATCGTCTTGCATGCCCGTACTGGGAAGGGCGGTATGGGCGGATACCCCCCCCCCCCCATTCCAAAACAGCCCCCAAAACCCCCTTAAATGATCGCAGAGGCCAAAAAAATGAATTTTGCGGCAGAACGAGCCCAAATTAGAGTTTGTGGTTTTTTGTCGGCAGAGTGTTGGGTTCCCATTTCTAAAAAATCCACTTCTACCAAATTCTCCCCTTCCCCTTTCAATTTTTGATAGACCCTTGTTAAAAAAAAATGCGCCCCTCCCCTAAAAACATGCTTATGTCTACGGCCTGTCGCTTTTGGATTGTAACTGCTGCATATGAAACTTGCAACGGCCATTTTACTGGCTTTCCCTCCAAAAAACCCCCACCATAGTCTCAGCCACCATGCCTATTCCAATTTAACCGCCATCACCTAAACGTTAGTTCCGCTCGTCCTCTCAACTCCGTCTTGCAACGTATCAAGGTGATGCTGATACTGTACATCAGGCCAATATATCTGAAAAAAGCCAAAATTAAAGGCTGACTCAGAGATTTCGAGACAGTATTAATTGGAAATAGCCAGCTAGAACTAAAGATAGTAACATAAAATGCTGAATTCCAAAGTTTGAGATGAATCTGATTTTTCGTTTTCATGCAGTAAACATTTTATGTATAGTATACAGTGCCATAGGATACTGTGTAGAACAAAAATTCCGGATCCGGAAATTTATAACAAAGACGTGATTTTCTATATGAAGGACTTCGATTTGAGCTTAGCTATTTCACACAGTGAATAGTATATGGACAGGCATTAGGTACATGCAAAAAACACGATATGTTTAAAAATTGAGGGCGCCCTCTTGAGGAAATCTCTGAGTCAGCCTTTAATATGACGGTCTGCGTGGACGCCTTTCAATTTTCGGCGACGAATACTCAAGAACTTGGAAAAAGTTACACCAAACTCAAGCGTCCTGGCAAACTGGGCTGTGAAGGTTGCAGTCACTGTCATTAATTTGTTTACACGCATAATAAAATTACATTCACCTATAACGGTTCAAATGTTTGATGAAACACAATACAACCACTGGCTAATAACTTAGACCAATACACAATTTGATTTACTGTAAAATAGATTAGTCTAATAGAGCTTAATCGCATTAGGAGCTAGGCCATTAGTATTGTTCAAACTGTCGCCGCCAACTCCTCTTGTCGCATGTTGGCCTGAAGTCGTAGTTTTGATAGATGAGGGCGGTCATTTCGCTCCATACATCATCTTCGTGTGCTGATCGCTCAGACACTCAAAGCTCCGGCGTGAATGCTAATTGTGATGATACACTCAATAATATTATTGAACTGAATTGCGATGTAGACAGGTTGATGATTATCTGTAAAATGATATTACATAACAATTTTTGAACGTGTCTTTGCAGTATGATGGTTGAGATTTGGTCGGAGGGTTCTGCAGAGGGCGCGACTGCCGTTTTGCCGAATGTTGTTTATCAAGAAACAAAAACCACGAGTATGAACGAGGAACCATATGAAGAAGCTGTATAAAATGGACATAACCTACTCACTCCTGCCCAAATACGGTACTGCATACTGCACGTTGCCCTTATCAGGACTTGCAAAGATATCATGTGAAAATCTATCAATTAAAGAAGCGGGATATTATACCCAATTATGAGAATGTTTTTCTCTCCCCTCTGAACTATGATAAAGCCTCTCCTGGTTGGGCCCCTCCATTGAAAAATCTATGGCATAAGGGCATTACAAGCTTTGGCAATTTAATGTTATGAAGGGAAAGTTTACTATTTCCAAATCTCAGTGTAATTCTGATGATTCAGCATTTTATTTTCATCCTAATATACAATGCACAATATTATATAATATAATAGCAAGATTATACTCTTAGAAAAAGCTCTACTTAGAACTTATGGAAGTTTCAGCGGCGTACCGAGGCAGTCGATCCATAAGGGGCAAAAATGCCCGTCGTCGTCCCGTCAAGAGGGGCAAATTCGTAGTGTTCGTCCATGATTTGCTTTACGTCTGACTTGACAAAATGCGCGAGTAGCGCACAAAATGCGAATCACTTACTTATTCCCAAATTTGGGCTGACAATGTCAAGCTTCCACGGAGGAATGAACCTGAATGCTCTAATTTTTTGGCCATATCGGCCCACTTTTCGAGCCGGGGGGGGGGGGACTTCCCCAGGGCGGTACGCTACTGGAAAGTTTCAAAGATTCTTTATTTAAAAAACTTAGATTAAATAGACCTAAACTCTTCCTTGTGTGTTGTCGCATTTGCAAGGCAGTTAAAGGTTTTATCAGTGATCCACCAAACGAGTCAAAATATTCAAGAAAATTGAAGGCAAGTCTGTAGAATGCGCATAGCTATTTTTTTTCAAATGAAATGACAAAGAAGAAAAGAGCTATAGTCCAGGCTCAGATTCATAGATGAACTATAATATCAACTTGTTTTATTAGTATATGTTTTTAACGGTTCTAGACCATTTTATGCTGATTCTGAATCCCATTGATGCCAGACGAGAAACCTTAAGCAATTTTTGTATGAAATGCAAAAAACTCAAATGGCCACAAACACAAAACATTCATCTGTTTCACACTGCAAACCTTGTATTTCTTTTTCACCCTGGCTCTTTGAACATTATTTGACCACTTAACATATGATTCTTTCCATGTAGCCCAGTCAAAATAGAATGATGCTGCCTTCACCCAACACTATTGCAACAGAATCAATTCCACAGGAAAATTGTATTGAGAATACCTTTAAAACAACATATCAAAATCTACAAAACATCAAGGAGTGGACATATATTTTTAAGGGTAAGGTAAGGTTTATACAGGGGTCCAAATATGAAAGTCTCAAAACGCGTCGAAAAGTATGCCAACGTTTTCGTTACATTCCAGGTTAAAAAAGGTATAGTTTGCCATATCTGCAGGTCAGAGTTCAATAGTTATTAGTCAAAATAGGTTCAAGTCACAATGGGTGTAAATTTTCAGATATATCCCGTTCGTTATAAAAATGGTTTCAAATTGATTCGTCTAATGGTTCAGAACCCGAAAATATACTGGAAGCACCATCTATAATATGTTTGCATAATTGGAACGCCAAATGTGACTGGGGGCTACAGGGTCTATGTGAGGTCCACTAGTCATAAAAGCTCTGTAATTCTTATATAGAAGCTCAAACAATGAGTCTATTTACATTTATTTATCTAGTGGGACAAATTTAACAGTTAAAAAAAAAAAAAAAAAAAAAAAATCGGACCATTCTATTAATTTTTACCCAGGATGACCTTGACCTGTTATGAGCCTATTGTACTACAACTATAACGCGTAGAATAGGGCAATACTATAGGCCTACCTTTTTTAAAACTAGGGTATCCCAATACAATGTTACATCATTTAAATCAATCGAACAATTTTAATTTTTTTCCTGTACAACGTTGCCCCCTTATTTCTGCAGTTCCACGAGGTTGAATTTGGTTAGACTTTTAATATAGTATTTTTGGGACTATTTCAGAGTATATCAATACCAAAATTTGGTTTCTGGTGCAATTTGTGTGGGGTCATCATACAATTATTGGACTATAATCAATTATGTAATTGACCGTCAATACATAAAGGGTCTCATCGTGATCTTGTTTTGATTGCAAGTTTAGTTTTTTTGTACTCTCTTGGCGTTTTGATAGCCAAGGACACTTGTAAAAACATAATAGATTTTTTTTTCAAAATGTGATTATAAATTCTCCTTCATTATAGCATCCGAAATGGCTTCCGATACTCTAAGATGGCTATAGTTGATATTTATCTAACCTATACTGCAGCCGTTGTGTAATATCCTTGTAAGTCAGTCCTGATCAGTTTACATACCATTAGGTAATCAACTAATCGATACTGTAAGAGGCATCCAAGGGATGGGTATCCATATGGCTGGCATGGTCCTTACTAAGTCGCGAAAATCCGATCCTGATAGTCTCGAGATTGTTTCTTTATTCTTTTCTTTGTTTCTGATAGTCTTTAGACGTCCGTGGCATCCATATTGGGATATTGGTGAATAAGGACTCAAAATGACACAGGTAAGATGGCCTCTGCGTGTGGAATTTTTAGTGAAATCTATACTTAAAGATATAGCTTACGCGTGAATGAGTTACTGATCTTTACTGATGCATTCAGCCATAATTGGATTGCCCATCTAGGATGCCAGCTTGAAGATATCAATCATCTGCGGATTAATAATGTTGTGGTATCTAAACTGCTCTGAATGAGCTATAGTGATATTCACAAACATTACGCTCTGGCTTTATGCAGTAATGAATTTTTGTCATTTTTGGGCCATCTTGAATGGTTTATTGATTTGATTATCAATTATTAAAAGCTTGTTCATTATATTCATAATGTCGCAAAACATATGCATTGCTTAAGTCCCAAATGAACTCAACTTGAAGTAAAAGTTCCTTCATCCCCAATGAAAAAAATGCCCCCCCCCACCCCACATTTTATCCCCTGATAGTTTCATCATTATCTTTTCCACAAACAAGTATTGTCCCCAAGCTGTAGCTATTGCTCACGTCCTCATCCATTTTGATCTCTTGCACCAAAAGACATTACATTTGTGTAAAGGTCATAAAGAGGTTATCATTAAAACAAAGGTCCACTTCTGCAAAAGTCCCCTTTAAAAAAATCGCCTCTCCCCTAAAAATCTGTTTACGGGCCTTGTGGCTTTGATTTAAAGCTAGTATAGCTTAAACGTGCAACTGTTCCTTTTACGCTTCCCTTCAAAACCCACCAGCAACCGGGGATGCACCCACTTCCATGTAACCTCAGTCCAGCCCTTACGTTAGTGCGTGTGTCCTCCTCGCAACACCGCTTGCAACGTGTTATCAAGGTGATGTTGATGCTGCACATGCAGGACAATATATTGAAAACAAAATAATATGCGGTCTGGACCGCCTTTCAGATCATCGGCGATGAATACTCTCAAGCTACTTGAAAAAGTTACACCAAACTCAAGCGTCTGGCAAAGTAGGAGTGGGCTGTGAAGGTTGCAGTCACTTCATTAATTTGTTTACACGCATAATAAAATTACATTCACAACCTATAACGGTCAAATGTTTGATGAACACAATACAACCACTGGCTAATAACTTAGACCACTACACAATTTTTGATTTACTGTAAAATAGATTAGTCTAATCGAGTTTAATCGCATTAGGAGCTATTAGGCCTTAGTATTGTTCAAACTGTCCCCGCCGAACTCCTCAGGTCGCATGTTGGCCTGGATGTCGGTAGTTTGATAGATGAGGGCGTCATTTCGTCCAACATCATCTTCTTGTGGCAGCTCCGGCGGTGATGCTAATATGGTGATGATGCACTCAAATACATAATTGAGTTGAATTGCGATGTAGACAGGTTGATGATTGATCTTGTAAATGATATTAAATAACAATCGTGACGGTCTTGGCAGTATTATGTTGAGATTGTCGGAGGGTTCTGCAGAGGGCGCGACTGCCGTTTTGGCGATTTGTTTACAAGAAAAGAAAAACACGAGTATGAATGGAGGAACCGATATGAGAAGCTGGTATAAAAATGGACAGAACTACTCAACTACGGTCCAAAATCGTAATCCCGCAGCAGACTACATGGCGCCTTTCCTTCAAGGATTTGCCAAGGAGATCAATGTCAACATTTATTAATGAATGGGAAAGCGAGAATAATCATGCACAATATAGAGAAATGTTTATCTCCCCTCTGAACTATTATGAACCTGTATTGGTTGGGCCCCTCAGTGACAAATCAATGGAATAAGGGCATTATAAGCTTCTGGCACCTTCAAATATTATAGGGGAAAGTTTGGCCTACTTCCCAAATGTCCATGTAACGCTTTATGATTCATCCATTTTATTGTTCATCCTAATATACATGCAAATATTATAAGATACTCTTAGAAAAGAAGCTCTACGACTTAATTTAGGAGTTTAAAAGAGTCAACAAAAAAAACCCTTAAGATTAAAATAAACTATAACTTTTTGTGTGTTTCTGCATTTGCAAGGTTCAAGGCATTATCCTTGATTCCACCCTAAAGAGTCACATTTGCAAAATAGTCAACAGTGAAGATGTGTCTGTAGAATTCGCATAAGCTATAAAATTACAAAAGGGGAAGAAAAGAGCAGTATTCAAATATTGATCGTCGTCCATTGTTGTAGTTAAAGTATCCTTATGGATAGCAAGATAAAATATCTGATTTTATCTTATTGTGTTGCTTTTGGTATTATCATTTGCAGGGTATGTTAGATAGCTATCTTGTGTACGGGCATGCAAATCTGATTTTTTGGATGATGATTTCGATTTTCTGATTTGGCAAATCAATGATAGTGCCTTTAAGAAAAGTGAAAATTAATGTATAACCGAAACTTCATTTTGGTTCTAAACATAATTTTCTTGTTGATGAAAAAGTGAGTTGAAAACTTGTACAATGGAGCTATGTTTCATGATGCCAATTATGTTGATAACCTCTTTGCAAGTGTCATGTTGGTGTGCATATTAAAGCTACAATCAGCATTTTTTTCCAAATTCCACATCCATGTTGTCTCCATTGCGAATATTTTGGTCATAATCATCACTTATTTACTGTTCTTTGTGAAAACACACACTAAAGGCTGAGCTCAGAAGATTTTGAAAAATATATATTTTGTGTAGTCCATAGCAAGCATATACTAAAGATAACTAACCTAAATGTTTATTTCCAAAGGTAGAGATGAATCGGTTTTTCGTTTTCAGCGTGCCCATTTATGTACAGTATAACATGCCATAATACCGTGTATAACAAAAATATCCGGATCCGGAAATTTTAAAAAAAAAAACAAGTTTATGATTTTCTGTCACGAAGGACTTCGCTTTGAGCTTATTTATTTTCACACAGTGATTATTATATGGACAGCTTAATTATATGCAAACCCACAATTTGTTTGGATTGAGGCGCCCTCATCGGGAATCTCTGCGTTCGGCCTTTAAGCATTTCAAAGCAGTCTTGAAGATGCCATTTTTTAACCTATTTATAAAAAAAATTCGGATCCCGACTTTTATACTAAACAAAGCCTAAACAGCATCATTTCTCGACAAATATGACGTGTTACACTAAAACCACTCTGTTATGGTTTTCCCACCATTGTTACTTGCATTGATTGTATTAGTTCCTATGGTAAAATAAACTGAACTGAAAAACCACTTACAAGAGTCTTTAATAGTACATCAATTCCAATACAACAGGACTTTGATGAAAAATAGGGAGTGTGATTTGTTTACATTTTGAAGAAATTGCTGATAGTGGCTTTAAGGGGTCATTTTGGCCCATGCATGGCATTGGAACAGTGTGGGCTTTAGCAAAATTTATTTGGGAGGGGTGGTTGGAAGTGTTGAAAAATAATTAATATATGAGAATATACTGCATGTTAAACTTGCAAGATCCCCGGGCAGGGATATAAGCCTATACAGTCAAAAGTCACATATAGGGGTCATTAGAGGTCAAACTTTGTACACCCCAGACAAATGGGCCATCAGTGATTCTTTGACTATGAGGTTATAATTGGTAATAGTAGGGTTATAAATGAGAATCCTATTCTAGAAATGGGAAGAAGGAAGGGTGCTGACCCGCTGGGAAATTGGGGGAACTTTGTTAAAAACAAGGGGTAAAATTAGTAGTATAGGCACATTGCAATGCATTAAGGGATTGGTTCAAATTCACTTCAAAACATCCTCTGGATACTTCCATAGAGGAGGTATAGGGTATGTGCCACCCCAATGGGTTGATTCTCAACCAAAAGAATCTCTTGATATGGGTCCAGATTTTGAAGAAAAATCCTTGGACCCTTGGAAATGGGTTTGGATTTGTTGGCTTAATCCTCGCATCCCATTCCCTCTCATAACACTCCAAGATGCATCAAACCATTTCTGCCCCATCCTCTTTCAAGAACACTCACATGCAAGGACACTTTCCAGAAAACATGGGGTTTTTTAAACCAGTTTGTTTTTTGTTTAGAATGCCAACCGATGCAATAAATAACACCTGAAGTGAATAACCAAAAAAAAAAATCCACCTTTATATAATAAAAAGATTATTATATTTCATTGTGCATGACAGAAAATTCAAGCATGCTTCTTTCTAGGGTTGATAGAACAGCAGCAGCAGCCTGCAGCAGCAGCAGGCAAGCTCAAACCTTTTTGGTTTTCTTGTCTTGTTTGCCCAATAAACCTTTGAAATGTCCTTTGTAGGTGCCTGCAACCAACCAAGTGCAAATTTAGTGAAATTTGTATCCTCAGAAAATCTCCTTGTATCCCTTTAAAGAGCATGACTTCATGGTTAGGGGTTTTACCTGGAACAAATGGTCTAGGTTCAAATCTAAGTGGACTGCTTTCCGAGATCAATGCAGATACTCAATTTGTCACTTCGGAATCCCGACATGCAGCATGACCACCCAGCGCTCATTCAAGTTGATGCTATGAGGAGAAGACTTACGTTAACTTTGAGGAAATACAGGTAAGATACTTTATTATTTTCTAGGCAGAGGTTTCTTCAAATTTCACCTGGGGTGGCATCGATCAAGTGGTTTTGTTTTGATCAGCTGGTTCTCTGGCAATTTCAGAGGAATTTGTCACCCACGTGTGAGCATTGTTTACTTCTAAAATCAAAACAGCCAACTAAAACATTTCTGGGTCAAAGCCAACTCCAGCATCTCACAACAAGATCCTGAAAACAGGAGAAGGGAAATTTCACTCTGGTCAATTTGGGTGTATATTTATTCTTGAAATTTAACACCTTTGAAATGTTAAACTTTTAAAAAACGGTGTTGGGATATGATCAGGATAATGTTGAGGCATGGAAATGTAGTAAATGAAGAAAATTCTTCTCAGTTGTGTCCATGGATCTTAAGCGATCTTTTAAGTAATTGCCGTAACTACTTCACTAATCTGCTATCTTCAGAAGATAGCATTGATCATTAGATTATGCACTGGTCAACCTGACACAATGAGTTACAATATGTTCATCCACCAAGGACATAGTTCAGTGGATTGTACTTGTACATACATTGGCATGAACTGATCTTGTGTGAACTGGGTATCATTATATACCCCAAAACAGGGGGTGTACTTTCTAAATACACTGGTGAATGGAGGTACTGAACTGTGCCAAGGGAATTGGGATTTTACTAGCTAATAGTATGACATCCAGTGTCAGAGGGAGGAAATGGGACATTTATCCCCAGCCATTGATCTTTTCCCGCATTTGCCTCAGAAATAACTTAGAACCCCCAATAGAACTGGTCTATCATGATGAACAACCTCAAATATGCAAAATAAAAAATCATAACATTTTTCAATTTTTGTAGAATTTATCCCACAACTTTGGACTCGTTCACCTCTTAAAATATATTTCTTTCACAGCTGGCATCATCAAGGTGACCTTGAATATCTACAGGGAGTCTTCAGCAAGATCTGTATAATTGTTTTTAATAAATTTGCATAAATTAGCCATAATTTCAGAGCTAATAGGCAAGACTATCAAGATCAAGTACACGATGAATGTCACTGTAATCCTTCAGTTTGCAGGAGTTGATTTGTGTCCACAGCCCCAAAGTCAATATTTACCCATAAAATTGTTAATATATCACTTATACTAATTAACACTACCATATTAGGAATACCAATGAATATACATTGAAATAAGTCCAAGCATGCCAAGTCTAACATCAGTAATTATTGAACTAAACTGCTGACATTTTGGAAAGACATCTATAATACCACCAACTCATGTCTTATTGACAGCAGGCAAGATGTTAATTTACAATTCCTGTGGTATTTATCAATTTCAACTTCATCTAGACAAAGCGTTTATTATCATATAGATGATGACATTATCCACGTGTGATTTACTCAATAAAAAAATCCACCATCATTCTGTGGGGATTTCCAAAAATAAAAATCTAGCTCACGTTCCACAGGTTTGGGGTATTAATATTGCTTTCCCCTGGTACCATTATGTGTAAAAACTAATTTCACCTAACACCCAAGGTGCAAGACGGGGACAATTCGGTGCCATTCTCCTGCACCTTCACCATGTTATCGTTTGTGTAACATTTGCACAAATTTCATTCAGTTAATTGAGGTTTCTTTGCTTAGGATTTCAGCAGGAAGTGGAGTGATTAAGAAGTGTTAAAAACGGGACCATATATTTGATGAAAATCTTTTTCTCTTTTCTTTTTCCCCAGACAAGCAGGAAGAAATGGAGACTTGAAGATGCACAGGTGGGGGAAGATACACTTGAGATGTTTTCTCCATTTCTTAAAAGCCAAGGGGACAATGTGTCTCAACAGTATTTCACTGGTTTCAAAACTTACTAGTTTAAAAATGAGTCGAATATTAATTTTGGTAGCACTGAAATGGCTCTGATATTTGGTAATCAAAAATCTGGTCTGAAGTGAACACTCAGTGTTACTGATATTACAGAGTGAGTTGAAAGCCTAAAGTAAACTCTATTGATGATACACAATTATTAACAGAGTAGTGGTAATGGTAGTGCTAATTTAGCCTTAAGTCATAGCATCTGTTCCTTAAGGATCAAATATTGGTCCCACTTTAAACACAGAATGGGAATAGGCAAAAATTTGAAGTAACCTGCATCTAGCACTGCCTTTTCTCTCTTTTCAACTCTAAATTTTAGGGATTTAAGGTTTTAGGAATGTGGTTAGTGACCAATCAAAATTATGTTAGGATTTAAAGTTAATCTCTATTACATTTAATCATATTATAGTTTAATTAAAATCTATTGTGATTTAAATCTAAGGCAGATATGATTTAATTTGAAATATATTTTGATTGGTCACTAACTACAATCCTGAAGAATTAACCTTGTAATCCCTGAATAAGGGAACTTCTTATACTGGGCCTTTGCATGGCAGCATCAATCTAAGATGTGGGGTGACCAATCAAATATGGTTAATAATAAAAATATGGGGAATCTTGCCCCCTGTGAAATTAGTGCTTTTCTGCACATGCACCAAAATAACAGTGAAAGCAACATAGACCTATATTGCACTAACCTGCTTTAATATATGCCCCTCCCCCACCAAAGATATTATGTCCCCCCTTCCCCCCTGCTCAGAAGAAACTGGTTACACACTGCATATGATGCTGGCTA